>JAUZNJ010068884.1:0-26113 GCA_034780135.1 Jordanella pulchra
GCTTGAAGAAAAGTTGATGAACCTTCGTCAAGTATGAAATTGGAGTATTACGCAGAAAACATGGAAAATATCACAAGAATGCTCTGAAATTATAAATGACAATGCTCCTAACATTGGAAAATTTGGGGGTGGGGGTGGGTGTGCGTTTGGTCAATAAAAGAGGGAGGGTTCTGGTAGAGGAGGTGTGTTTCGGGGGGGAGTGGTGCTGAATGAACAGCTCCTCATCATCATAAAACAACCAGAGGGCTCCGTTGCTCCGTCAGAGCCAGCACAGCCATGCTCCAGCCGTGCTCCCCGTCCTGCAGCCCCACGCTGCCTCTCCTCCTGCGCCCGTGACCCTGCACCGACCGGAGCCATGAAGAGGCAGAACGTGCGGACACTCGCCCTCATTGGCTGCACCTTTTTCTACCTGATCGTGGGCGCCGTGATCTTTAAAGTGTTGGAATCCGGCGAGGAGACAATCCAGAAGGAATGGCTGGACACCAAGAAGATTAACCTGCTCGACACACTCAACATCTCCAAAGAGGAATTTGACGAGCTGGAGAAGGTTGTTCTCCAACTGAAACCGCACAAAGCTGGCGTACAGTGGAAATTCGCAGGCTCCTTCTATTTCGCCATCACGGTGATAACGACTATAGGTAAGACATCAGCTTCTCAGATTAACCTGTGGGGTTTTACCAAACTTTTCCTCCTATTCAGAGCGTTTTTTCCCCTTCACAGGATAAAATACCATAGGAAGCTCATAGATACGGAGGAATGTCCAAACCTGTTGTACTTAACTTTTTCTGCCTGTTTGTCATCAATGACAACGCTATATGTAGATGGAGGATTTATGTCCACATCTGAACCTTGTGGTGGCAAAAAGGTCAGAGACTGCAGGAACATTCTATGCAATAAAAATCTGACATAATTTTAATTAAAGTATTTAATCGCCAGTTCCATATTTATATAGCTCATAAATTCAGATAGATGGATAGTAAAGATCAAGATTATTTTATGTATTATGATCAATAATGATAATCATCCTTACCATCAATCATCATATTCTAAGTTCAAATATTCTCAAAATGTTTGAGGATTTCATCATAAATTATAACAGTCAACTAAATTGTCCATTTACTATTTATTCATTTATTCTAAACGGGTTCCTGTGATTGTAAGTAGCACAGACAGTTTGACAAACGTACAGAGGCTGATTCTATACCATTTCATTTGCTTGCAGCATTATACATGTCTCTTTTACTGAAGCCAAGAGGCGAAGGATTTGCCAAGGTTGTTAGAACTGACGCTTGAGGAAACTTAAGGCATCACTGGCTAGTTGTGTTGTGTTCTCTTCTTGTTATCTCTGCCTCCAGAAGACCATTGTGCAACAGCATAAGGCATTAGGATGCACGTGAAACTCCACACTACAAAGCACTACTTGCATTTAAGTTTCAGCTTAGAAAGTGTCTGACCTACAAGTACAAGGGTTTTAAAAATGTAAAGTTACAAAAGTAAAAGCATACAAAAGTAAAAGAAAAAATTAGAAATGGTCACAGATCCTTCCAGCACTGTTGTTATCAACTTTGCATTCAGATGGTTTTGGTATCCCTAAAACCCATCTTTACCTGCAGACCACAGAATGAAAACCAAAATGAATGGAAATCAAACTGCTTATATAGCAGCAGGTTCAGCTGTCGCTCTGCAAATCTTGATTTATCTTATTACACTCAACATTATTTGGAGTTAAGAATTTAAATAAGTAAAGCCTGAGTCTGTCCAATTCAGCCCAAATTTTCTAATTTAAGCACAATCCTTAATGTAGAGTGGGGTGAATACTGAAATTTCTATTGAAAAAAAACCCAAGGATCCCTTCTAGAAGTAGAAATACCTGTAAGAATACCAATTAGAGACATAAAACTTGTGACTAAGGTTTACCTTCCAGTAGGACAATTGCACTAAATATAGAGTAGTTCAGCATGGCTTACTTCAGAGCATATACAAGTGTTCGAATTACCCAGTCAAAGTCCAGACATGAATCCGGAGAAGAATCTGTGGCAAAACTAGAAAATTGCTGTCTGTAGATGATCCCCCTCTAATCTGAGCTTGAATTATATAGCAAGTAGAAAAGGCAAAAATGTCAGCGTCTAGATGTGGAAAGCTGGCACAGACACTCTCCATTATACATGTGGCTTTGAAATAGCAACAAAAGTTCCCCTAGAAACCTTTGCGTCGGTAGAGCTAAATATTTATGCACCGTATCATGCTTGGCTTTTGTAAAAAATGTTTGGAAAGCATGTGCAATTTTTCTTCCGAATACTTGATGCTGTTTGCTTATCCCTGAAAATATCAATAAAATACACTGTAATTTGTGGTTCTAAGATGACACAATGTAAAAAAGTTCAAGAGCTATGAATACCTTGTAAATGCACAGTATACTTATAAAAAAAAAAAACATGCAAAAAACTTCAGTCGTGACTTGAGAGATGTATACCTGACTTCTTCTAGTACCGCGTCAAATGTTTTCCCCTAACAGTTATTTGGGAATCATCCTGTCGTTTGCAAAACAGTTTGTATGTCAAACAATGATGTATTTGGCTTTTATCTCATATTCAAAAAGACATATTAAAACTAATTGTGTCCAGCAATGAAATGTATGTAAGTGCAATAATGTTCCTCTGTTAAGGGGATTGCAATGTGCAGACATACTCCAGATTCCCTTCTGTTTAGAACCAATTACAATTCATTTCGATTGAATAAAGTAAACAAAAAGTCCAAAGCAAAAAAATGAAAGCCTGAAAAATATTGTTTTGAAACACTTTAACATGTTAAAAGAAAGATTAAATCCTTTCAACCTAATACAATAAAATAAGGGACACTTTAAGATTTTCTGCTCTACCTTTAAAAAAATATGCACAAAGAAGATAGAAAAGAAGTTAATGGAGTTCATTATATAGAATAGTGATTTGGCAGAAATACTGAAACTGCTGAAATTACAGAGAGCAGTGCTGTCAGAATATATAAGCATTGGATTCCTAGTTATAAAATATGCTGTTCATGTGGAACTAGGCTAAAAACAATTGGAGAGAATAATCCCTCTCAGCCCTGATAAACCAAGTCTGTCTTAATATTCCTCAGTCTGCCATTGACGTATTAGCAGCTAATAAGATTCCTCTTCCCTTTCTTTCGTGCTTAGATCATTTAGGATTTAAATATCTCTAACAGCCATTCCACAACAAAATTCACTGATATTTGAAAGATATAATCAAACATATTGACGTCTCATCTGTTAATTCCTAAAATGTTTAAAGCCAGTAAAACCAAGAACATATGCAGGAAAATAGATGTTAGAAAACATAGTTTCTGTTTCAAAAAATATCAGTTTTGTTCTGTTCTAATTTCACTCATTTTTTTTTATTAATTCAAATTAAAAAAATAGTTTTTTGATCTCATAGAGAAATTACATGTTGTTACTCATATAGGCGTTTCTGCAACAAGCTCTATTGTAGATGCTGATGTCAGTAAGCAGGAAGGATTTCCTGAGGGCGGTTTGTCTCACACTGCAATCCCCTGGATGGAATGTTATATATCATAGATGTATGGTTTTAATAGCTCTTTTTAAATCTGTGATAAATGCCAAATAGATCACTGTTTGACAAGCATATTGTTTTGCAAACCTGTGGTTTAATAACATCCAGGGATAAATAACTAATAATAAATCCCATATTTTAGTTAACGCACAGCCGACCAGATGAACTTAGTATACTACACAAATGCTGGAAACAAGAGTTCTGCTTTTTAACTTGCCACTTTGTTATGTACGACCAGTACTTGCATCATTAAAAAATACTTATCAAAGTAAGATGGGGATTTCGATCATTGTTGCTACTTCTATGAATATTTTGCTCCCCTTCCGGCCTGCAAGTTTACATGGTCAACCAGGTGTTGAAATTTTTCTGTTGGGCTATAATGTTTATATTTTCAGATGTTGGGTTGTTCACTTTGTTAAGAGATGTTTATAGCTTAGGATATAGTCTTGTAAT
The DNA here is from genome assembly GCA_034780135.1 of Jordanella pulchra. Classification (NCBI taxonomy): domain Eukaryota; kingdom Metazoa; phylum Chordata; class Actinopteri; order Cyprinodontiformes; family Cyprinodontidae; genus Jordanella; species Jordanella pulchra. The sequence continues at coordinate 4,023 of JAUZNJ010068884.1, forward strand.
CTTACCTCCCCCTTTAAAGATCTGTGTGGCATTCTCTATGCCGTCATGATGCTGTATTTTCTCTGATATTCTCTAGCAAACCTCTGAGGCCTTCACATAACACCTGGGTGTACGCTCATTAAATTACACACAGATGGACACTATTTAGTAATTAGAAGAGTTCTGAAGGCTGCTGGGCACACTGGAGAGGGATGAGAGAATATGAGACTGTCACTCTTTTAAGAATATTTGCTGCATAAGATCTTCTTTCTTTAAAGGCATTATAGTAAAGAGAGAACATACACTGACTGTCCCATTTAAGTTTACGGGGCCCCTCCATCACATAGTTTTTACTTGTTGAGAAGCTGCTTTTATCTTGACTTCCTATCACACTCTCCATCCTGTATTTGGCAACCATTGCAGTTGTCGTTCCTGACCTGTGACTTGTAACCGTATCAGATGCAAGAAGCTAACTGCACACTAACCGAATCCCCGGGTGTCCGTGTCCACATTCAGTAATTGTTAGCCCTGCAGATGGTAGAAACCCAGTGATTGGCATTTCAGTCCACCATTAAGAATTAATGAGAACACCAGAGCCTCCTTGTTCCACTGTAGTCCTGGCAGACGACTGCAATACTGCAAATACTATACTGGTAACACAATATCACAGTGTGGCTACAGTAATGTCCTTCTACTGTGCATTATGTAAAAGAAATGAATCAGATTATTCTCTGGCTTATTCTAGTTGAGAGAAACTAACATGAAGCCTGGCTGCTCAATGTTCAACTTTCGATCAAACATATGTGCCACCAGTAATTAGACAACACTTTGCACAGATGAAAAGATGAGGCGGAGGGCAGAGTGTCCTCTTACACACTATCAGGGGATGGACTGAAGTGATGCAAGACACACAACTAGGGGGAAAATAAGAAAGCTTTGAGCATGCTGAGTTCGGGAACCGGGTGTAATAAGATTCGGGGGACTCAAGGGGTGGGTGTCTGCATCACAGTCGTCACCCTCCTCCAGGGGTGAACGTCTTGTCACTGCCATGATCGTCTGTTGCATGCAGAGGACAAATTCTCAGCACAGAGTGTTTTATAATAAGACGTGTCACATGTCTGATGTGCTGTTTGACATGTGATGAAGATGTGAACTTTTGGTTTGCAGAATGTGAGGAACTGGTTGTATTGTTTTCGATGGATTGTTTTTTTCAAAGATCTGTTGACATTAAGGTAAAAAAGATATATATCTCAGTTTGTTTACACAATCCATGTTGAAATATTGGATCTACAGATGATGATGACGATGATAATAGAGATATTATAAGACCAACACAAAGCATTAGAGTGTTGTAAATTAAAAAAAAAAGTTTTTTAGCCGAAAATTCAAACATAAACCAGGTTGTTATGCTTACAGATTTATTGATACTTTGACAATATTTTGTAAAACCACTCTTTGCCTTTATCCGTTTCTTCTTTTTATTTGTCTTCATCAACTTTTATACCTTGAGATATATAAAAATAAGTTTGACATCTTCACTGAAGATCTAACTGTTTTGTTTCTTAAGTCTTTTTCAAGTTAAAACTTCAAAACTTTTCCTTTCTATAAAATATTTCCTTCACCTCCGACCAGCTGTGCTGCCTCTGCAGAAGAAAAGCATCTCCACAGCATGTACCTTAGGTCAGTGTGAAGACATGGTGTTTAGTCTGATGTACTTTTCTTACCATATGAACATTTAGTTGATAAAGCTCAGCTTTGGTCTGTCATAGCTGATACCATTGGTTTTAGTTTTTCAGGATGACTGAATATTTACAGAATTAGTTTCAGTCGTTTCCAAGTTTAAACTTCATGTTCCATCCATCTATCTTCTCCCGCTTCATCCGTCAGGGTCGCAGTTGGGCCGGTGCCTATCTCCAGCAGACTATGGGCGTAAGGCAGGGTACACCCAGGACAGGACGCCAGTCTGACGTAGGGCAACACATAGACACACAAAGACATACAACCATGCTCCTACACACTCACACCTAAGGACAATTGAGAGATGCCAATTAACCCAACAGTCATGTTTTTCGGACTGTTGGAGGAAACCGGAGTATCCAGAGAGAAGCCACGCATGCATGAGGAGAACACGCAAACTCCATGCAGAAAGACCCCAGGCCGGGACTGAACCCAGAACCTTCTTGCTGCAAGGCAAAAGCGCTACCCACTGTTCCACCGTACAGCCCTAAACTTGATGTTAGTTTCCTATTAATCTGGAATTTATCCACAGGAGTAAATGAAGTTGTTTTTCATAAAAACAACAATTAAATGCAGTCCCTCCTGCTAAAGTACACAGTCTTCTTAGTTACTTGTATTGAATACGTTAATAAAATTAATTACACTTAGTTAAAACATTAGTTAGATTAATACATTTCATAATTCCACATATTAAAAGATGTAAAGATACCTAATATGACTATTTTTATGAATTTAATGCTTAAATTATTTGTTTTATTTTCCATAAAACACATTGAATTACAAATTATGTTTTTGTTATTTTTTAAAAAGGGTAAAAGTCTCCCTGACTTTAGAGATTTGATATCTGTTTTGGAGTGTAAGTGCTGTGAAGCAGACACGGTTCATAGCTCTAGAACAATAAGCTGTTGTCTTTCCTCTGTTCATCTGCTTTAAACATCATCTAAAGACTGAAATGTGGCTCGGAAAGATTTGTTTAAAGTTTTTACAATTTTGCAACTTTCCATTGCACTTGGAATGGCTTTGCAGTAACTCTGAAGAATAATCTGAATAAGAGTTTTATTGCTTAAATCTTTTTTATACTTGAAGCAGGAGCAGTTTCTCTTGCATACTAAGGCTGAACACATTGTTGGGATTGATGTAGTAGCTTTAAAATCTACTACTGCTCTAGCTGAAAACATAAACAATATATTATTTTTTATTTGTATTTTTCTGAGGATTATTTCAGCAATGACCTAAAAAAGATACTGTAGGGCTAAATATATTTTAAAAAGATGTTGTGAAAGTTGCAAAGGGCTTGATGCTTGAGCTTACACCTGGTAGCTGTGTAGGCAGAAAGACAGACAGTGAGAGCTGCAAATGCTCCTCAGTCCTATTAAAAGTACTGACACATCTCTGGTTTAGCTGCTCTGTCACCGCCACTTTTGTTTATGTACTGGGCGGTGATCAAGTCCATTAGTGCATGAATGTGACACAGGCTGTAACTGAAAAAGAGCAGGCAGCTCTTTAAAGAATTTCGTTCTATATGTGGATTGACAATGAATAAAATATTTTGTTTATGTATTTTCATTTCTGGCAGCAGCAGCTTTGATTTGGTAGCAGACAAGAATCCACTTTCAGCTGTTGCATAATGACGGCACATTCTGAATCGCTGATGGTAATTACTTATATTAGTATCATCATTATTATTCAGTCAGCTTAAGAGGTTAAAGCAGTGAGTGGCTGAGTTCACAAAGAATAAAACTCTCACCAGCAATCCCAGCTGTCTTCATCCGACTATTGGAGACATATTTCAACTCCTCTGAAAGGACATTCAAGCATGTCGGTGCTGAAAAGATGAAAAAGGTAATATGACTAAATCTTCAAGCTGCGGTAGAAGTTATGACAATAGAGCATCCACCCCCTCTTTAAGTTTTTGGCAAGCACATCGTTTTTGCACTGTAATATTTTCAGATAAAGGCTGTTCCATAAAATTATTATCTACTTTAAATAGCTTTTTAAAGTAGCAAAAAAAAATTTATCTTTCTGAATTGTTCTTGAGTTTAGTTTGAAAACTATTTAATCTATAGCAGTTTAGCTCAAATTAGCTGAGAAATACAAATGTCGCTGATAAAAGTTACCAAAATCTTCTAATTGAAACAAGCACCTGACAAAACGACTTCTTCTTAATATCTTACCCACTAAAAAATATCACTGTTAAAACATTTAAGCACAATGAACTTAAGCTAACCTAAAAGAAGGTTTTTGGGTTTATTCAGCTGAATTTGCCCTAAAAGTATTTGACTTTTAACAGTTAAATGCATGTATAACTTATAAATGAGATATATGTTTTATTTTAGAATGACAGTTTTAACCCATTTCTTATCATAGGCTTTGTTTCTTGCCTCTGCTTGTGTTCCTTCTTATTATTCTCTACAAGCAAGCAGGATGCTGACCTTTGTAGATAGGTTTAGGTTATGATAAGGATTTTTAGAGTCTATAACTATGGTAACTCAGCAATCAGTTAAGAGACTGCCCATACCCAGTACAACTTAAAAAGTCAAAGGCATATTGAAAGATTTTAAAGGACATAGACAGAACTGAACCGGTGCCAAAAAGTTTACTTATTGGTTGATAACAAAAAAAAAAAAAAAGAGTGAGATAATTGCACTCTTTGGGTAAAACAATCCTGTTCCACAGAAATGCAGTAGCTGCACACACTGTATCATAAATGTGTCTGCAATGAGCTTTGATTTAAGTAGCATGTTTAGGTGTGATGTTTATTTCTTTCCGTGAAGCCATCCTGACCACTATTAATAAAATATTTATTTTATAAAATGGTTTCCTTTTAGTTAATTTTTTGATGCCAATATTTTTTTTGCTGTGGTTCCTCCTCAGAATTTGAATGAGATATTGCTGAATATATTTGAAAGCATTTGCAATAATTGTAATAAGACAGTGAATTAAGTGGACTTTCCATGTTTTCTGTCCCTCTGTGTAACAGCGGATGCTTTTCAACAAATATGGTGGGTAAGGTAACTTTAGGCTTCTGGAAACTTTCATGAAAGAAATCTACCCAAACAGAGCAAATTACTTTACATAACATAGAGCTGCTCTCTGCAGTGAGGCTGCGTCCTCCAAACCCATCACAGAGATGCTCTGAGATGTTTTGTGACATGGAGATGAAAACCACTGAGGTGTAAAAAAAAAAAAAAAAGATTTGTTTCACCCTTTTCGTTCTCACAAAATAAATGACTAGTGTAGTTATTTATATCTTTTTCATAAATTCCAAAAATTTTTGTAATTTTTTCATTAAAGACATTGAGCTAATCATCAGCGTTGCTGCCTGGAGTCATAAAAAAAGTGATATAAAAACCAAAGAAACCATATCCTACAGAAAAAACATTTTATTTATGCAGTAGACACATTTTGTTGCTTTTCTATGTTTTCAGACTTAAAATGTTTCATACCAATGTGAACACTTAAAGAAAGGCTTTGTTGTTGTAACTTCTGGTGTTTAAGTACTCGTACTTGTTGTCTTCCACTTATCTGGGACTAAGGTTGTGGGGGATGCAGTCTCAGCAGGGAGTCCGAGACTTTCCTCACTCTCTTGACATGTCCATCAGCTCATTAGGGGAAATCCAAGGTGCTCCTAGGCCAGCTTAGAGACGTAATCCATCCAACGTGTTCTGAGTCATCCCTTGGACCTCTTCCTGGTGGGATCCCAACTGATGGAGGTGTCCAGGCAGCATCCGGAACATATGTCTGATCCACATCAGCAGACCCTATTCGATGTGGAAGAGAAGCAACTCTAAGTCAGCCTGCGGAGGAAGCTACTTTCAGCCACTTTTATCAGAGATCTCGTTCTTTCGGTCTTGACCAAGACATCTGACCACAGATGAGGGTAGGAAGGTAGACCGATTGGTAAATCAAGAACTTTGCCTTTTGGCTCAGCTCTTGCTTCACCACAACAGATCATGTGAAACATCCACATTATAGCAGCAGTAAAACCAATCTGTCTGTGGATCTCCAGCTTCATTCTCCCCTCTTTAGTGAACGGGACCGTAAGATACTTATAATCCTACACTAGAGACAGGAACTGCTCTTTGACCTGAAGGAGGTTCTCAACCTTTTTTTTTGGTTGAGAACACGGCCTTGGAGGATCTATTCCTCACCCCAGTTGCTTTGCATTTGGCTGCAAACTGCCTCAGCACACAATGTAGGTCTTGGCAGGAGGGAACAAGCAGAACCACATCATCTGCAAAAAGCGGAGAGTAAATCCACTGGTCCCCAAACCAGAGACCCTACGGCCTTTGGCTGTGCCTAGAAATCCCATCCATAAAAGTTATAAACAGTACTAGTTCAGTGCTTAAGTATTAGGAAGTAGGAAGGAAAAACATATATGAAATAAATATATGTAAATGATTATACACAAATTATATCTGATGACCAGAATTTATACTATCAGCTTGCAAAAAGCTGCTGTCCTACAATTTAGCTGTATAAAATTGTATAAAGAAAAAAATCAGTTTGGGATGTCTATTAAAAAGGCTGTTTCTGGTCTCACCTAGAAGTGGTAACCGAGAAAATGAACAATAATGACTCTTACTGCTGCTTTGCCTGTAGGACCAGCAAATATTTACCCTTTGCGTGTCTGCTTTATGCTACAATGCTTGAATGGAAAGTTGTCTGCTTGTCTGACTCACTGAGCAAAGCATAATGCATTTTTAAGCTTCATAACTCATCAGGGCCTGACTGGATTCTCGCTAAATGAAATACTACATGGTAGTAAAATGTGAATTTCCGTCTGCTGAACTTTCCTAATGAATCTCCTGGATAAATATTGAAGCATAGTACATATAAAGTCTCATCTGGTTCACCGCAAACTGGCTCCTGTGAGGTTTATTTAATCTGAAACATGAGCTCTTTCCTTTGATTTGAACAATGTCTATAATCACTTGTCCTGCTATATTGAATTATGTGCTTCTTTCACAACACAGAGCTTTTAGTGAGGGCTGGTCACAGCTGTTTGATTAATATTCCAATGTTTTCACAATGAATTTGAGATTACCCAGCTGCGACCTGCACTAAGTCAACCATATCATATGCCTTTAATCAACATTTTAGCTGTGCAACTTGACTAAAACAAGAGAAAAAGAACGTGTCTATCTACAAAAAACGAAATGACATCGGTATTGTATTTAACAACATGGAAATATATTGATCTGTTGGAGAGTAACCCCCCCGCCGCAACATGAAGTCGTTTGTAGTCTCTGACAGGTGTTCTTTCAGGATTTAGCTCTGTAGATACAGTGGTGTATATTTTCAGTCACCCATGACAGGAAAATCCGAACTTCTCAAGTAGAAGGCAACTGGACTTCTTCTCTTGTTTGTTTAAGCTCTGAAGGGGCTGTCTGTTGAGCAGCTCGTTTTACTTTTTCCTCCTCGTGACCTGAAAAGGAAAGGATTTGGAAACTTGTCCAATTTGGATGTGACTTCCTGATAATACTGTTGTGACATGTCCGGCCTTTTTTTTCTGATTGACAAATCTATAAAGAGGAATTATGAGAAACATGCAGTAGTTGTGCTTCAGTTCCCCATGAGGGAAGCATTTAATCGTATTGTTTTAATTTTGCATATAGAAAAACAACAATAATCGCTTCCAGGCTTGTTTCTAAAGCAATTTTAGCAAGATTTATTACATCCATCCCAAAGACAACAGCTGCTGCTTGGTACGCTTCTTACAACTGTCAAACAACTTAGCTTAAGCACAGCAGTTTCAAGATATTTAGCTTCAATCAAAAATACAACTTCGTTTACTGCTAATTTGTGTACTTCAAGAAAAACAGCTTTCCCTGTATCATCTCTACAGATGAGATAGACCTTTCTGCCACATGCATGCATGTGGAACCAATCATACGGACAAAATTAGAGATCTGCCTGTTATTAATGATACCTGAAAGTTTCTAGGCTTTTCATTCTTTTGCCTCTTGCTGTATATAATAACTGGGTATTTCTTTGATAGCATTACACCAGTGCAGGTATATTTTGCATTCTACTGCTACTTAAAAATCTCCCAACATTGATCAGGCTCTAAAAAAACATGATGCAGGTGCATTTTGGAGCAGTACGTACGTACTTCTGATGGATGACAGGCTTAATCTTTAAGAACCTGAGTGCATATCAAAAACTACAACTTGTCTAAGGATTTAACTGCCTTTTTTTATTGGTAAGGACGTTTGGTCTGTTCATGCAGACCATTTTTGAAAGAAGGTTTTTGTTTAATTAGTTTAATTGGACTGTCTAGATGGAATTTTGCCGTTTTCTTTTGAGCATATTGTAATTTTATTTTATTTTATTCACTTTATTTGGAGTTTCCATTGGTGTCTGAGTTGAGCCGGGTTAAGATCACTTCTGATTATCCACAAAATCTATCTTGAATATAATGCTTCAGTTTTTTTGCTTGGTTGGATCTTTTTAACATGCTTGATCTCATATCTGCATAAACGGCACGGAAACTTCTGACCCAAAGTACATTCAGGGAAAATAGGCTACAGGCTTGTAGATGCCACGACACTGAACTACTGAGGTGTCATTCTCCTCATCAAACAATGTTTTAGTCATAAAAAGGCTATTGTAAATATATTTTTAAGTTAAAACGTACGAAATGACTCTTTAACCAAATGTTTGAGAGTCAAAATTGATCATAGTACCCTCAACTCATCAATTTTTCTTGATGTTGGTAGAGTAATGAAGAAAACAATATTCCAGCCATCCAAACTATAGCAACATTGTTTTTTTAGGTAGTAAATCTGATATACTAGATTTGAAGAGTCATGTAAGCAATTTTCCCTAAACTGCCTAAACATACTTGCTTTGTGTTCTGCAAATTACCTAGAAATGTGGGAGAGGGCACAACAATGTTTTCCCTCAATGATACTTTAGAGACACAATATTATAGCCTGTACTCAGCTGCAAATTGGGTTTATGTCTCAAAGACATATCTGAATACTGATGAGAAATGGAGAGTCTCATGATGAAGCCACTGATGTGTGTATGTGTGCATTGTGTTTGAACTCTTTACCTCCTGTCAGTGAACATTGAGTTGCAGCGTATAACCAGAACAGTCAAATAATCATACATAACACAAAGAAATGACTGTTACAATTTAATAATAAACATTTAAATAATAAAAATGATCTGGAAACAACAATATGGGAATTTCAGAATGGCATAAAAATGCCAGCCAGCTGGTTCTATGCCCAAAGCACTGAGCTGTCTCCCTCGGCCCCCAGAGATGTTCGAGCCTCAAAAGCCTTTGGTTTTTTTTCTGCTTCAGTATGTAGATGTGCCAAAAAGAGGGTGGAAAAAAACATCCACATGACGCAATGCCAGCTCCTCTGCTGTGCATAAAGTATCTGAAGGCCGAGGTGAAAAAGGCATAGAATAAACCTTGTATGTTTGTGCTTCAAAGAAAATAAAACAATCTTTTATCGTAACAACTTGTAGGGATTTTTCTCACATCTCATTTGATCCTGATATCTCCATCCAAATACATAACCTTCAATGGTGTGTCTTTTCAAGACTTTGGTTACTTTCTGTTAGCTTTGTGCTATTTCAACAAGCTTCAAGCAGAGGAATAATTCAGCTCGACAGCAGCAAGCGATTCAAGCCGCTCAGTAGTTGTACTTCTTCAAATTTATTTAGACTCTGGGTTGTTTATTTCAGTTATTGTATATGATTTCTTTAATATTTCAACCAGCCTGAATGAAATAAACTTTAATAAAGAACAAAGTAGTAGCTATAATAATATTGAAGAACTGTATTCGAAAGCATAATATCCATATAAAAAAATAATCACATCTGCATTTTCAAATCTATCTCTCTCTATATATATATATTAACAAAATATATTATAATTTCATGTTATTGCAGTAATAGAATATTTCTGGGAGCTTTTCATAAAGGTCAAAGTAATAGTGCCTCCAGGACCTCTATTCTCATACTTAGCTAAATATCAAATAATTTGTTTGTTTATTACTTTTAAAACATAATTGCCCTTGGTTCACACAGCCTCCTTCATCTCTGTGTTTTTCTGTATAAAATGTAGAGGCCATTACTGTCAATGTGGGAATTTCAACTGGGTCTGTGATGCTGCATCATAACATAAGTCACTCCTCTGTTTTCCATCACACAAAGGAAATTGGGTCCATGTTTGAAGAATAATGTAACAGAATAAGTACATTTTAGAACAAAAATAAAAGCAAACTAGACAAGGAAGAGTAATCTGATGCATGGAAGGACTCTACATATATGAAAAGTGGATTAAACGCATGGCCCAGTCAATGTGACCAAGGGATTACATTTGATTTGATGAATTTTAGACACATTTGGAACAGTTTGACATTTTAGATGTCCATAAATGTCATGCCTGCATAATACTGTATATAAATTACAGTATGACTAGTTAAACATAAAAACAATAAATTGAAACATATAAATGAGCTTTAAAATATATGAGCATCTTCTAACAATAGAATCAGAATGTTCATTGGATTTTGAACAGCAACCAAAACCTTATATGTTGTGCTACTTGTAGATATACCTGAAGTAATTGACTTTGGAGATCATGGCCTTCTTTAGCAAAATCTGTAACAGAAGTGCTGACTTTTCAATAAATTAGTTTTTGAAGGATCTAAGAGGATCCACAATGTGTAGCCGCATTGTGACTTCAACATTCACCTTAAAAAAACAACAACAAAAAATACCAAGACATGAATTGCAAGTAACGTTTTTTTTTTTTTTTTGTTTTGTTTTTTCGTGTTTGTTTTTTAATAAATTTTAATATGATTAACAATGATGTAACCACAGCAAAGAAGCATCTTTTTTGGGGGACAAAAACAGAATCCCTTTGACTCAACATCTAATTTTCCAACAAACCAAATGTCTGCTTCTCTCCAACCTGCTTAGCCATCTTGTGATGGAGTTCACCCCTGAACCCAGAGGTGGACACTGGCAGTAAAGGATGCTATCAAGCTGAATAAAGAGTCCAACTGAGCCTGGCTGGCTTGTGGGACTCCTGAGGCAGTAAGCAGGTACCTTGAGGCCAAGCGTGTCACTGCCCAGGTAGTCGCAGAGTTTGGAGAGACAATCGGTTAGCCTCAAAGCGATTCTGTCAAGCCATACAGCACCTCCAGAAGGGGAAGCAGTGCTTTGCTAGCACCGTTTACAGAGGGAGTGGGGAGCTGCTGACCCTGACGGACATCGTCAGAAAGTGAAAAGGAGTACTTTAAGGATCTTGTTAACCTGTGAGGGATTGCTATTGAGTCAATGATTTTATGCAATCAGCTGGTTTTCCTTAGATAGAAAACTTTTAACTAATCTGACTGTGTGATTTGAATGAATTGTCCTTGTGAAGTGCCTTGGAATGAAATGTGTTGTGATTTGGTGCTATATAAATAAACCGATTTGAATTGAACCTGGCTGGATGCCTTCTGTGCCGGACTCATTAATTACCTATGCTGAAGTCACCGAGGTGATCAAAAACTCTACATTGGCAAGGTTTTGGAGGATGAACAGGTAGATGAGATCCTCCCTAAGCACATTAAAAATCTGTATGTTTTTGGGTTGTTGTAGATAACAGGCCTATTTAGCATCATGTGGAGGTCACGGACAAAACCCCTGGACTGGCAGACTGGAGGAGTGGTTCCCCTATATAAGAAGGGGGACCAAAGGGTGCGTTTGAACTAAAGGAGGGTCACACTTCTCAGCCTCCCTGGGAAGGCCTATTCCAGGTTGCTGGAGAGGAGAGTCCAGCTGATTGTCAAACCTCAGCTTCAGGAGGAGCAATATGGTTTTTATCCCGACTGTGGAACAATGGACCAGCTCTTCACCCTCTGAGAAGGAAGCCTGGAAGTCTCCCCGCGACCCTGTCCCGGATAAAGTGGTAGATGAGTTCAATGACGTCAAGTCCCCTTGGTAAATTTGTAATGGACTCATAGTGTCTCATAGTAGCTGCTTTGACAGGGAATAAATACGTATAAAACACATCTAACATCTGAATATGTACAAGTGTGCTACATAAATACTCATAACACATCCAAAAAAATAATAATAATAAAAAGCAAAAACACAATTCAATAAATTAAAATGTCCTTATCACAGCTGACTGGTGAATAACAACACATGATTTAAATTTAACTTTGGTTAGCTACTGTAAAAAAGGGCATACACTTAAAAAAAAACTTATTATACAGCTCATATGTTAGATGTATGAATCAGGCTAAGCCTGTAAGGCTCTTTGTTTGAGTTAGGTTACAACAAAAACCCCTCAATGTATTTTCCTGTTGAAGTGGTGTTCTGTAAAAAGTGAACCCACAGATTGAGTGAGGAGGAGCTCACAGTCTGTCTGCTCACACCATATGGGCAGCTCGAGGCATTGGTTATCTTACCAAGGTGACTGGAAGACCTGGATGGACTGCATTAACTCTTTAATACATTTTACATATTTAGAAAACCTGAGATGTTCTTGTTCTCTGAAGATTTGTGCAAAAGGTAGTTTTTCAATTGATATCAGAAAAGGAAACCAAAATATCTGCAAAAGGAAGACAAAAAAAAAAATCCAAAACATTTGCAAGACTCTATCTGTTATCAAGTTGTCGCTAAAATAAACAACGGAAATGGGTTCATCTGTAGTTTAAACTTGTAAAAAAAATTTAAATTCAGCTTCACTGTTTTTTTTTGTTGTTATTTAAAATAAAGGATTGCATGGATTCTCTGAATAAAAACTGGATCGTTTTTTACAAGTAATTTATTTTCTTTTGGTTTTAAGCCCCCCGAAATACCATAAGCATAACAGAAACAGTAGGAGTCACACTGATAAAGGGTGCAGATGAGAAGCTAATTCAATTTAAGGTTCATATAACACCTTAATAAGATCCATTACTTGATTTAATTGCCTTTGGTCATTAAGTCAGGTGCCAGCATTGGTTTCATGCAACTTGTTCAGTGACACATGATAGCTTTACAATTTAGCAATGAGCCAAGTGTCATCTGGGAATCTAATGGACAGTGTTAGAGAGTACTGTCAGAGGGCCACACACATGCTTGTTTTTTTTTTGTTTTGCTGTTAAAGGATGCCAAACCAAGCATTCCTCATCCTGGGTTGCTCCTAAAACAATATAATAAAAGGTCTTATGCTTAAGAAAATATGATAACAGTCTTATATCATGTAAAAATCCTCAGAGGATGAAGAAAGTAGCAACATGTCTGATTTTTTTTTCTAGAATTACTCCCTAACACTGTTAGGGATCAAAAGCCCTTTCCAAGCTTAAAAAATCTTTATTGAGTTGTGGTTCCGGGTCGTACTGATGGGAAAGACGTTTTTAAGACAATTAAAATTACTTCTTATTGGGAATCTGTTAGACCTTTCTCTTAAACATAATTTTACAATGTGCATACAGTTAATTTTAATTTCTATTTTCAGAAAAAAAAGAAAAGCACTGAATGTTGGAATTAGTTGAGGTCTCGCATCCTGCTCTCCCAAATTAGATAGCTATGAGCTGAGCGAGGAAATATTTTGAAAATGGCTGAAATGAAGTCTAATAATTATATGAACACAAAACCTGTTTCAACAGTGATATAACATTTTTAACAAAACCTGACATAAATACTTTTCTTTTGGATCATTTCCTCTAGTAAAAATCATCTCTTAAATATACATTTTTATAATTATCTAATAATTAGTTTAGAACAAAGACTGCCATGAAATATTAGGTGCTCTTAAATGGATAAACAAAAAAACTAAATCAATAAATAAAGACAGAAAGGAAATCATTGTTAAACAAGGCACAGGTGATTGTTATTGGTCACCCATGTGTTTCTGTGATCTCTCATTCAACACATTGTGCCCCCCCACCCCCCAAGTGGTTTTCCATTTTGTTGTGCAAACGCAGCCTTGTGTTTTATGTGCCAGACGAAAATGTCGCCTCTACCTCTATGGTCTAACGGTCAGATTAGGACAGCACCTGGTTCATGCGAGCAGACACATGGCCTGAATTTGCTCCAGAACATAAAGGCACCTATCAGTGAAATCAGGTGATAGAGACCGGTACATGAAGGCAGAGCAAGAATAAGATTTAAATGGGTGCCTAAATGGTCAGAAACACAATGAGGAATTGAAACAAAAGATAAAAATGACAGACTGAAAGAACAGAAAATAGCAAAGGAACATGCACTGTAGAGGAGAGGCTTTGACAAAAACTGAATGCAACTTATCACAAAGATATCAAAATAAGGCTACGGCTGAAAACAAATATGCACGCTACGTGAAAAGACATACAACCTGTCTCTCACTATCATTCAGTCAGACTTATTTTTCTTTTTTTTAGGTCAGTTATGAATGACAATTTATTTATAACTGCTAAATGCACCAGTTCCTCTTGCAGCAACACCCCTATGATTTCAGTTGCACTTTACCGTTGGCAAGGTTCTCAGACATAAAAGCTTAATCTTTTTCTCCAAATGCAACAAAGGCGATATAGTCAAACACTCCAATTTTAGCATAACTATTGTCTCTTGAAACAAAATGTGGAAAACAAAGTCATTTTCCTGACATCTAGGCTGGTTTTTTTTCTTACTTTTTCAATACGTCCCATGGTTTGTTTAAGATTGCCAAATCATGCATTACCAGATGTGTTCCGATTTAACTCCAGTATTGTGCATAAATGCTTTTGAATGCTCAAAGCCCAGAGCCACAGTAATCTGCATGCAAACTTCTGAATTTGAAGAAAAATAAATAACTAATCCCTGAAAATAAAAATAAAAATAATCACTCTTGTTATTGAATAACACATTTGTTTTGACATTAGATCTATTTTTACATAGAAATCAGTTATAAACAGAGAAAGTGTTAGCCCCACTCCAATATATCAAAAAGGATCAACACATGTTTTGTATTCCAGATGGCTCTTTAATATGATGTGTAATAATACTGTCTGCTAACCAAATGGATCCAAAACTTCTGTCAGTTTCATTATTCATCTCCCCATTCACACTTGGCCCACTTCCTACCCTAAATATAAATGTGCTGCTGTCCCTTATATTCTTCACAGAAAATTTGCTGCATAGTTTTGCTGCTCAGATTCAGTTTAGATTTGCCGTATAATTAATGTAATATGAGTTGGCTGTGGCTCTGCTGTTACATAGTCAGGCTTTGCTACTTTTTAGTGTGGCACTGCTGTGTGGATGTTTTATAGCTTATATAATCAAGAGCATAATGTTCAGATTTTGAGACAAGGCTTCCTAACATTCAGACTCACTTTGTGAAGCTGAGGTCTGAAATTCAAAATGGAGTGCTATACAAATTTTCAAGACGTAAACTTCATTATGGTAATATTGCAAAGTAAGCTATGATATATCAAGAGTGAGATCTAAGAGTTTCCCATGTGCCTTCAGAGTTTCTGCTCTTAGAGTAATGTTCTTTGCTCTCAGGTTGATGTATAACAATCCTCACAATCTAAGTCAAGAAAAACAACAAAGGGTAGAGGGGCTTACTTGTTTTTCTTTTCTGCTTTTTAGCTTGGGGTTGTTCAAATGTTATTGAACAATCTGTTTCTGATAAGCTTATAGATATTAATAAATGGAAACCCAGCCCCTGACATTTATTTAATAAAAGGTACCAGACCTAACTAATCTGACAGGAATCAATCATGAATCATGAATCAGATGATGATGAATTGTATTACATCTATTAATGTGTAATTTAATTTTTTATTTCACTTTCTGCAAACAAGAATTAATTTTAAATATTGTTGATTCAGTCTCAATAATAAAAGTTAATAATTCACTAGAAACAAAAATAATCTGGAAGGAGATGTTCATCTGGAATGTGTTGTAGTACAAAATGTGCATATCGTACCAATAACACAAGCAAACAACATACACAATTCATGTATATCTGCTGCAAGGCCATTAGGAAAGTAAGAACCCATTACTCTAAAAGCAACATAAAACACCAGATAACAGTTTGCAAGTGTATACAAAAAAAACATACACTAATTTTTTGGGGGAAAAAATTATGGTCTGGTGAAACTAAATTTTAAGTTTTTGTTCTTTTTAACCATCATTACATTTCTTCAAATGTAACAGTGGTCATTGTGGCCTTTGTGTGGCTCTTTCTTTACATGTGAAACTCTTCTGTGGTTGGGGCTATGGGTTCAGCTTCAACCAATACAGTGTGTCAGTTCTTGGCAGTTCCTGATAGTTTTCATTGCTGACTTAAAACCCCTGTTATTTTAACTTCCAGGGCAGTTTTATGTGCCAATAACTGGAGAAACTTCTGCTTATCAAACAGTGTGATGAAAAATAGCTAACCAGAGTTGCCTGTAAAATAATACCAATTTGGCATTGCTAAGATGCTATTCTTGATTAGTTTGTTTTTTTGAAAGGAAAATAATTTTCAACATACATGTGGTCACTATTGTTGGTAACCCTCATTTAATAATAATAATAATAATAATAATAATAATAATAATAATAATAATAATAATAATAATAATAATAATAATAATAATAATGATAATAATAAAACTGTTGTCACCAGTAATAACTTGAATCTAAACAAACAGAAGTCAGACATTTCTTTTCAACGATGCTTCGACAGAAGGATTTAAAAAATAAACTCTTGAAACAGGCCTGGACGAAAATGATGCTACCCTTAACATTTAGCTGAACAACCTTTTGAGTCAATCGCCACGATCAAATGATGAAACTTCTACTCCTCTCAGCAGGTATTTTGATCCACTCCTTGTGAACAAACTCCAGTTATCTCTGCTTTAAGAGGGGCTTTTCCAAACAGTATTTTTTGGCTCCTTCCAAAGATGCTCAACAGGATTTAGATCAGGGCTCATAGAAGCCCACTTTAGATTAGTCCAATGTTTTTCTCTTAGCCATTCTTGGCTGTGTTTCTCTTTGTGTTCTGGGTAATTTTCCTGTCACAAGTCACATGACCTGCAACTGAGACCAAGCTTTCTGACACTGGGGAGCATATTTGTCTCTAGAATCCCTTGATTGTCTTGAGATTTCATCGTACCCTGTAGAGATTCAAGACACCCTGTCTCACATGAGGGAAAGCAGCCCCAGAACATAATGCTGCCTTCTCCATGTTTCACAGTAGGAACAGTGTTCAACTTGATGCTTGATTCTTCCATCTGTGAACACAGAGCTGATGTTTCTTGGTATTATCTGTCCATGGGACATTCTCCCTGAAGCTTTCTGGCTTTCCAAAATTAATCTCTTCGTACGTTTTTCTAGGCTTTTTTGTTACCTTCCATAATATTCCACGTCTTTAATTTGTCATCAGTTTTCCCCTTGAGGATCTGGTGGTCAAATGTGTCCATTGTAGACTTGGGGCAGTTGGGGTATTTTCCTTCCCTTCTTAGTTTTCTCTTCTATATGTTGCTTTGTCCTCCTTGCTTTAAACCAGTGGTTTGAAACCCTGGTCCCCAGGGGCATCTTGCAAGTTTTAGGTGTTTCAATGTTGTATCACACCAAAAAAGAATGCATGATTTACAGGCTTCTGCAGCACCTGATTGCAGAGGAGGAGCCCTCAGGTGTGCTGGAACAGAGACATATCTAAAGAAATCAGGGCAGGGGGGCCTTAGGACCAGGGTTGGGAAACACTGCTTTAAACATTGGTGAGATGAACTTGTTTTATGTACATTTTAAAAGAGTGATGAAATTGGTGGTCATGAATGTCTGTTATCTTTGAAAGAACTACTGAACTGCTTCTCGTTTTTGTTTAAAAATAGCTGCAACATTAGTTGTCTTGATCCATCACCCCGTTTGATGGCAGTTTTAGGTTGAGCTATAATACAATCACAGGCAGTAAGGAGATACTTGAGATAAAGAGTTGGGTGCTGTCATCTGTTCCAATAATGCAAAACTTTAAAACAATATTTTCACAGGGGCAACATTTTTATCTTTCTACTTTTTATTAACCTTAACAATACAGCAGTGTCCATCTTGGTTCCCAATACAAATACAACAAAAAAAAACATTTTATCTTTCTGTTTAAGTGAACCTTTTTATAATTTGCAAACTGTCTGACAGGCTTGTGATTTATTCTGTTTAAATCCCTGGTGGAAAAGGAGTGGAAGGCAGGCTTGACGGACAGT
This sequence comes from Jordanella pulchra, assembly GCA_034780135.1. Lineage (NCBI taxonomy): Eukaryota > Metazoa > Chordata > Actinopteri > Cyprinodontiformes > Cyprinodontidae > Jordanella > Jordanella pulchra. Next base: position 21,890 of record JAUZNJ010068884.1, read on the forward strand.
AGCCGGGCCTGTGAAGGTAAAGATTAGATTAACTTTTGTTATAACAAAAACAAAATTTGTTCTGTGTAAGCATGATAATCTAAACAAATTTAAACTGGGACAGACATAAAACAGGGCAAACAAGAAACCAGGAGAAAGAAACAAACCACAGCAAAGGACAATGACCTGACATAGAAGTAATTAATCATGAAATATACTAAATAGTGTCATTATAAATAATGTGACCTTTATAAGTATAACAAAATACTAAAACACAATCACTACTCACAGACATTTAGGTTTGTACATTTGCTTTCCCTGGATGTTCATGAATGGTTTGACTGCAAGTTCAGAGCTTGTTTCAATTTGAAAACATTAAAACTGTAAAACTGTACAGACACATGCATGCGCACACGCACACACCCACGCACACTCTCACAAAATAGTTTTAATTAAAACAATTACTTAAAGTTTCCTCTATAGATTGGATTATATCTCAAATTACAATTTAAAAAACATCCTAGCTTACAATAACAATGGAATAAAATTCACTCCATTCTCTATATGGAAATGATTTTACAAGAGTTCTAATAGTTACAAAAAGGCTGAAGAGTTGATCACAGAGTTGGAGAAAACTGAATGTGATTTAATACAAAAAATTCAGGATTTAAAACCAAATTTTGAACCTTGGACCTGTATTAAGTTTGCTACTTTGCACAAGGACAAGCAAGACAAGATGGTAAAACGTTTAACTTCCGTCATGAAGAATATCAGTGATGTGAAAAAGCAACTTGATTATTTTGAACCATATTTTAGAAAAAATGCTGAGGGAATTGAAAGCTGTAATGCTGTAAATCTGGAAAATGACATTTCAGGTCAGTCAACAGTTAGTAAGACACGCAAACAAACCCAATCAGATTTCATAACAGGAGAAGATACAAATTCTGATGACATTTCAAATGACTTCTCTCCAAAACTGGTCAAATGTAAAAGAGAACTCATGCCAGCAGAAAAACAAATCAATATGCAAGAAGAATTAGAGACTGGTTATACAATGTATGATAAAGAGTGCAGGGAACCAGGTCTGTCAACAGATAGTGAGTCAGATGAAGAGACAGATTGTGATGAGAGTTCAGTTGACCTGTCTTCAGATTCTCTCCCATGTGAAAATGAACCAATGTCTCCTGAGCAACAAACCAAGAAACAAGAGGAACCTTCAGAGTTTGGTTGTACGATGTATGATAAAGAGTGCAGGGAACCAGGTCTGTCAACAGATAGTGAGTCAGATGAAGAAACAGATTTTGATGACATTTCAGGTGACTCCTCTCCAGAACCAATCCAATGTGAAAGAGAACTCATGCCAACAGAAAAACAAACCAAGAAGCAAGAAGAATCAGGGTCAGGTTGTAAGATGTACGGTAAAGAGTGCAGGGAACCAAGTCTGTCAGGAGATAGCGAGTCAGATGAAGATACAGATTTGGATAACATTTCAAGTGATTAATCCCCAGAACCGGTCCAGTGTGACAGAGAACTCACACCAGCTGAAAAAAAAAACAAGAAGCAAGAAGAATCAGTCAGGTTATAAGATTTATGGTAAAGAGTGCAGGGAACCAAGTCTGTCAGGAGATAGCACGTCAGATGAAGATACAGATTGGGATAACATTTCAAGTGATTCCTCCCCAGAACCAGTCCAAAGACTGTACCTCATAACCCCATACTTTTTTAGTACCAGTACTTTGGGGTTTGAAATTAAATTTATGTTTCAAACCACTTAGCTGTGATGGTGTGTGAATAAATCCACACATTATTTGTAGTCGATTTAAAAAAGCTCTGCATAGCTATGGTGTTGGCATGCTATGACTGTGCATTTTGGGTTCTCTCCAGGCGCTCTGGCTTGCCCATAAAGTTTAAAAACCTCCATAAGTTAAGTGGTTTCTATAAATTGGAAATTATTCCTCCTGTAGGGGCAACTAGTTGAAAGAGGTTTTGTTCAGCTGTTCCCCCACCTTTGTTATTTGCTATTGCTTTGGACAGTTTTGGAACTTTCGTTGTTTGGTCTGCTAAAGCAGTTTGACTTTGTTGTTTGCTTTTTCAAGTTAGAAGGTTGTGCTAAGGAGGTTTGGTGCTCCTTTTGTGTCTTGGTTATTTGAGTTTACTTGGGCTTGACTTGTTTGGACACATGTCAATAGCAAGACAATTAGGTTGTTGTATGCAATAGTTAAACACAGGGAAAAGTACGTTAAAATGCAAAGTCTAGCTGAGCCCCCTCTTCTACATTTACCCTTGCCTTAGTTAACAAAACCCACCCGGATCCGCTATCTCTAATTTTTTACATTTTTGTTTTTAAATGAACTATGGCGAAACAGTCTATAAATATCCAAATTAACTAAAACGTTAAAACTTACCAAAGAAAAGTAGTCAGTTGTATATTCTGGTACTTGCAGTTTTTACCACAAACCTTAAAAAAACTTTAAATTTATTTCAAGCTCTTTCACTATGATTATCAGTGGGAAATCCCCGACAGGCTGGGTGCTTCAGAGTGCTTTCACTGGGGATTCCCGGTGCTACTCCCCACCAGTATTCTCGATTTCTGTTCCTCTGAACAAGAGCATGATCATAATCCTGATGAACTGACCGGACATGATATTTTCGGGGTGACTGTCTCGCTTAAAAATGTGTTAAAACTATTTATCCCAACTCATCATAGAAAACAAAGCCAAGCTGCCCTCTGGCTGCAATGACAGAACAAAGCAGATCCGGTACCGAGGCTGTCAATAGTCACTATTTCCATCCACTGGTTTAGAGGGCAAGTGCTTGTTCCGCCAAATATTCTCACAATGTTACAAAATCCTTTAAAAAAGTCCTGAATCCAGATGATGTGGGTGATCACCAAAATTTAAGGGCTTGTTCCCGGGACTGAGATGCACATTTGGTAAACGTTTCATTAAAATCCATTTATAACTGTTCTAGTTATACTGTACACTGGGGGACAGACAGGCACACGCACACACTCACACACACACACACACACACACACACACACAACTACACAAACAAGAAAGGCAAAATCAAGATTTTTTTTCATTGACTCTAAATCTGTGTTGAACCACCTTAATTTAAAGCAGTAGTACCCTAGGTTAGTGGCAAGGCCAGCGTAATGCTAAGCTCTGTAGAAAATTGTACTTATTACTAATGATTAGCAGGTATAGCAACTTTTGAAGAAATGCTGACATCTACAAGCTTAGCACAAAATCATTCGGCATTAGCTGCAGACAAGCACATGCAATATAGTGCCAGAAATATTTGCTCACCTTTCTTGACTCAATTATGAACTTCATTGATATCCCGTTCCCAATTCCAACGATTGAATAGGACATTGGTCGCACTTTTCTGAATTGCATCTTCTGAGGTCAGATGCTTTGTTTCACTGAGAAGGACTGGCTCTAACAGTGTGTTCTATTTCAGGGGCTGCGTCTTCTAAGGACCTGGTCTACCTGGACTGGGTCCTTTGAGGACCCTAAAGAAAAGGAGGCCGGAAAGCTCTGGATTTAAACAGGTCTAGCATTCTCCGGCTTTTACCGCCCCTTATTCGGTGTACGCTCTGTCGCCCAGCAACCGCAACAGTTAATACACAAATCAGGCAAAAAATTGATGCCAAACTACTTACTAATGATTTTTTGGCTAATTTCATTGTTTAGGAGCTTCAGCAGCAGAACCGTCGTAACAGGTATCAGATCTGTTGTTCACACACTGCAGAGATATTGGAATCTGTGCTTAAATATCATCCAAACCCATTAATACAGTCACAGAATAAAATAAACCAAACATTACCGCCACATATCTAACTCGATAACCTTTTAAAAATATATTTTCATTAATTTCAGATGGAACTATTCACCTAATTGTATTATATTAAACTGTATTTACAATATTCACCATCTTTCTTTAACTCGCAATGAATCATGGGAAAACCAAGGCTGCATAGAATACACGGAACCCATCCTTTAAAATGGGCCAAAAGAAGGCTGCATATGTTTAACACATATGAAGGAGTCTTCCAATCCAAATAGGCAGAGGCGCCGCTCTAAGACCTAACCGGCCGACAACTCCTGCCTCCACAGGACTCAGCCGATGAAGCCGAACACACTGTAAGTTTCACTTCTCAGTTTTGTTGGGATCTGGAGTTTTTGCCACCTTCCTCCAGCAGAGCGCGCCGTGGGTCTCCTGGGCTGGAGCCCTCAGCAC
>JAUZNJ010068895.1:0-26110 GCA_034780135.1 Jordanella pulchra
GCGCACTCTGCTGGAGGAAAGATGGTAAACAGGCTCCGGATCCCAACCAAAAATCTACTACTATTCCAAGACATCCAGTAAAAAGTAGATATCATCAGTGGAAGTTTGTTACCCTGTCCTAAAATATACACCGTTCTCACTGTAAGGATTGGTTTTCTAAGTTTATATGGAAAAAATATTATATGGTAAAAATATTTCTCCCACATAAATTTATTATTTTACATTCATGACCTTTTTTGTATTTTTATGCATTTGGGTCTTTAAAACAGCAGAACTTGCAAATAAAGTCTGTCTGTCCGCATCATTTCTAAGATTCAATCAGATGTTGGTATCCTAGGCGAAAATTCAAGCTGGGAGACGGAACACAGGTGATCCTAATCATCCATTCACCACGTCCACGCCGCGGCCAATCGGGACCAGGGCACTGCGCCGCACCAGCCAATCATCCCTAACCCTGCAGATCTTCCTTCTCATCAACTGCACTCGGCCAACCTCCACCCCATCTCCTCCTCCATCTTGATGGAAACACTACCAGCTCTCTTCGTCCCTTCATCCCAAAGCTCCGCACTGCCACCAGTATCCGGACCCGAGGGAAGACTAACCAGAGCTTTGCCGGATCCAATCCCCTGCCCCTGATGATCCTCAGCTCATAAGTCTTCTGCCGGGTCCGAGCGCCAAAGACTTGTTTCATTATAAATCATTTAACTGCTATCTTTTTCTGTGTGAGTCTATTCAGACTGAAATACGTGTTACTGTTACTTCAGTAATTTATTGTATGAATACCTTTCACTTTTATTTGAGTCAAAAATTTTGAAATAATGCTACTCTTCCTTGAATTTTTGGGCACTCTACCCACCATTGAAATAAGTGTTTAATTAAATTCATATGTTTAAACATAATGCATAATATACTCAATTGTTTTGTATTCAGTTGTCAGTATTTATGGGTGTACTCTTTATTAATTATAAAGTGTACTTTGAAGGATACAGAATTTAGATTTTAAAAAAATTTAATTAAACTAAAACTTGACAAAATTGTTTGCATATAAAATGACTTAATTTTGACTAAAACTTAAGCATTTTCATCAAAAACACTGACAAAAACTTGTAAGAATGTCAAAAACACTGGTCTACCTACAATGTTTGCTGATTGTATCTATGTTTTTATTATCTAGCTTTTACCTTTCATAAAAAGAAAGTTATTATTTTTTAGATAATAGTATACCTTACGATACCTCAAGAAAGACACGAATAACTTACTTCAGTTTCAGAGAAACCTTATTCTCATGTCTGAGTCCAGTTTTTATTGTTACTCTGCTCAAGTTTCCACAAAGTCGGTACAGTTGCTCATAAGATGATATGAAATATATTAATCCATAGCTCTGTGCCTTCTATAACAGCCATTACATTAACTTTGTCTTATTTCAATTTGTAGTGCAATAAAATGTAGACTGCTTCCTTACCAAGGTTAAAAACGATAGAAGCTTGTGGATCTTTGCCAAGTTCTTTTTTTTAATGAGTATATTTTGTGCTCCGACTCTCCACACATATTCATACAAAGCAGGGCAACCGCGGGGTTACAATTCTTCACCCGATCCCCCCTCATTACTGCAGCAGCACTAATGACGCACTGAGGATCAAGGTGCCGTATGGAGATGAAAGAGAAGATACAAAGAATTTACAATGCTTCCTAGATCCCCGATAAAGCACAGCGTAAACAAAACTTTGCCCGGGGTCGGCACCACAAGGGAGTTGGGATTTAGTCTCCTTATTTAGCGCCCCCCCCTCCTCCCCTTTAAACTCCCAGCATTAAAAAAGGCAGCAAGCAGAAATCCTGATGAGGCCCACCAGAGCTCTAAACTGCAACATCTGAACACAGCCACTCGTTTTGGATTTCCAGGGCGCATACATGAGGACTGTACTCATTACCGCGCTGCCTGCGGAAACATTAATGCTTCCTCTTAGTGGCTCTAGAGCCGAACATACTGTGTAATAGTCCATTAATCAGTAGCTTGGGAATACTTGTCAGCTTGGAACTAGAGGATCCTTGAAGTGCAATCATACTCAATAATAATCATCAAGGCCACTCTAAGTCGCAGTCAAGGTCCCTGCGGCCCCCCAACTAGAGCTGTGATACCACTGCTCTTTGTTTTTCCTGTGTGAATGACACGCAGCAAAGTGAAGCAGATGTGCAATGTGCAGTAAACTGTTGGATAATATTTCATCATCTCATTGTAAAAAGTTAACTTCTTCTGTACTTTCTAAATCCATTGTTTATGGTCTAGAACCTCCCAAAAACATAAAAGTGGATGTTTAAATATAAATACTGTTTTTTTTCCAGTTTCTTTCAAAGGGAATAATGAAGTCCAACTAGTTGGCCAAAACATTTAGGGAACAGACAATGCTCCTCTGAATGGTAACATGAAGCTAAAGCAGCAGCAGCATATTTGTCCCAAATGGTGACTTGAACCGACTGCCTCATATATTCGTCCTTATTAATATTTCAAATCATAAACAAACAATTAGTTCTGTTCATTTATTCAGTAGTGTTGGGTGACACCACAGAGCCTGGCAGCACTTTCACAACTCCCAGTCTGCATTAATCAAACTGGGGCTGACACACACACACACACACCCACACACACACCCACACACACCAGGAGACCGCTTTGCGATTAGGAGAGAATAAGTTCTTTATAAAAGCACTCGGAATCAGCACTTTTGGTCTGCAGGGACTGCTGGAAAGCCGGGGCTGCCATAACCAGACAAACAGCAATCTCACAGCCAGGAATCCTGCGGCCAATTATTGAGAGAAAAACGGGCATATCCATTCACAGCGGGATGTAGTAATTATGTCTCCAAATCACACACCATTCATCTCTCCAAATGCAATTCAGCAGCGGAATAAATAAGTAGGTCTGGCTGTGGACTGCCGATTGCTTAGACTAGATGTACATATGCGTCTCTGTGTACTGACCATTTTGGTAAGCTCTGTTCAACCCTCAGTGCTCTTTTGAGGGGAAGGAAACCACATGAGTTCCAATTCCTGATGAGTCAGCCCCTGACTAAGCCTAGCTCGAGTGAAAATAAACCACCTACAGTACCTAAATGCCCTTTGAAAGGTCCATCCTTCCTCACTAAGCTGTCTCTTCAATTAAGAGGGAATTTGTACGAGCAAAGCCAGGTTGCTTCCTCTGTGGTGGCAGAAGTTAGCCGTTCAGGTTAACTGGGTCACGGTAATTCCAGTCGGATGGTCCAAAGCACTTTATGTCTTTCTCTGGTGCACTGAATAAGTCACTGAGCTTTAGTTCAGCAGCACACAATTACCTAAGTGTGCACAGACTAATATTGAAAAACCAGGTTTAGCTCTCCTGGGGAAGACTTTTATTCATTTTTAATAATGTGAATTTGCCTTTAGAGAACATAAACAAAATTGAAATCCCATAGGAGGCTGCAGCTGTGAGCAAAGTGCTACTTAAAATGCTAATTTAGGACACTACAAAATTACAGTAAAAAATACTGTAGAGTTACTGAAATTTGCTTAGAAAGGCATAGAATTAAACAGGTTATTTGATGCCTAAAACCACTGGCTTTCAAATTGTACATTTGAGGGAAATAAAATAAAATTCAAACATTAAATCTGATATCAGCCTCACTTTCTAGATTTTTGACTGGCAATTATGGATGCTGCGGTTAAGATAGAAAATAAAATAACAAAAATCTGCCTATTTGCTCCCTATAGAGATTTTGTCTACTGCAATGAATTCAGATTTACATTTACAAAATGTTTTCTTTGCTTAAAACTGTAATGGAAAAAATTGCACTCTATACATATAGAGTGAATTGTGTTCCATTATGGTTGCATGTATTGAAGATAAAAGAACATGTTTTCTAAATGGAAATTTAAAAAAAAGCCAACCGGAAATTAGATTTTGAGATCAATCTTGTTGTTTTCTCAGAATTTTCAGAGTTTTTACCTTTTTTTTCTTATGTAACTTCATTATTTGATGTTTTATATTTTCAAATGTCGTTTTTTTTTTTCAGATGAACTGTAATGCATTATTTTGAAATTATATTTACCATATTTTCCGGACTTTAAGTCTGAGTTTTTTTCATTGTTTGGCTGGAGGTGTGACTTATACTCTGGTGTGACTTATGTGTGAAATTATTAACGCATTATTTTATCTTTTGATGTTATTTTCCCACTAAACCACAAGAGGGCGCTCCAGGCAGTATTGATAATCTAAACATTGTCGGTAACTTATAAAAACAACTAGAAAGGGAAAGCGCCGCATCTTCTACCTCTGGAGTTAGAGAACTTGTTAGCATCTTATTTATGCTATAGTTATCTGAATAGCTCTTAGAATGTTAGCATACCAGGCACGTTCCCTGTTGTTTTATGTGTCATGTAATGTTAGCATACCGTACAATTATTCAGCCTGTTGCTGCCTCTATTCTATTTTTATTTTAAATTACCTTTCAAGATGACCTGTGTGTTCTTGGTTTTTGATTTTATAGCAAAAAAAAAAGTCCCCCCAAAATCCGGTAAAATACTTATATATGTATTTTCCTTCTTTATTATGCATTTTATGGCTGGTGCGACTTGTACTCTGGTGCGACATATACGGTAATAGCTCACAGTCTCTTCACCTCTGAAGTGAGGATCAAAGATGGATTTCTTTTGGTCTCAATAGACATTTTCATTGCTCAATGTGCTTTTTTAAGATAATTCTTTAGACTAGTGGTCTTTATTTTGTTATTTTTGAAAGTATGCAGACAGGAAGTTGGGTTACAAGAGAAGGAAGAGACATTCAGCAAATTATCCTGTGACATCCGGTGTATGTGGGTCATGCGCTTTACCTTCATGCCACAGCAGCTCCCCAGGTCAATGTTGTGAAGTGAACATTTGTATTGGGCTTGAAGTGAAGAGAAAGTTTTCTACGTAACAAAATAAAAACAATAATTTGTAAAAATCGATCTGAAGGAGGGAAAATTAAAAAAAGTTAAATATAAAACCTGAAAAAACTTCGAAAAGATAAAGTATTTAGGTTTTAAACAAAGAAAAATGTTCTTTGTTAAGAAGTTTTATATTTGGATTGCATTTTTTTCTAACTGCTATTTATAGAAAACAATGTTTGCTTCAAACAATAATGGAACAAAGTTCACTCCACAAAAACACACCCAAGTATTGGTGGATCATGGAACAGGGCAACAATATTAACTTTAGTTTAGTAAATAATATCAGCTCATCATGAGAATTATAATCTTATTGAAAATGAATTTTAATTTGGTAATTATGATATTCAAAATAAAAAAAAATGAATAAATAGATCTTTATTAAAAAGATTACTAGTTTTAATAATGCCATGCATTTTTAGGACTAGATTTATGTTCTTATTCCCATAGATCTTTTAAATTTAGAAATTCTTAAAGCATTGATAGACAGCATACAAAAGCAGGTGACTCTGGATTAACACTGCTGGCGTTTCCATTTGCTGCTGTTTTTTTCTGTTCTTCACCATCATTTTTTGTTGTCCAAATTGTCTTTAGAATCTCTCCGCTCTAAACTGCTTTGGTCACAGAGGAGCACCAAAAAAGCATTAAAAGATTAAATTCAGTGTTTAATAACCCGATCCAAAACTTCAAATCGGTCCGGACACTTAGCCGCAGCAGGAGTGCGTTTGCAGTCACCATAATAACAGCTATCTGAACAGCGCTGGCAGTGAGGAAGGAGACACAGTTTCAACCTGACCCCAACCTTGTTTTGGATACCTAACTGTTTCTCTCCTTTCCAGAAGCCACTCCAACCCTACATCCATTGCCTTATCTTTATTATAAATAAAACTTTGTCATTTACTGTTTGCTCTTTGAGCGGTTCTGCATGTAGGTCAGAAGTCTCCCTAAAGTCCTGTCAAGGTTAGGCTTGTGATTTATCCAGAAAACTGCTGTTGGGCTACTAAGATTGACCTGTATGACGTTGCTTATAGCTAATGTCAAACAGAATGGAGAAATTGAACAAATTTAGTTGAGAGTCAATGTCACACATGGTTTTGACCTGAAGGCTCTTGTTGTTTTTTCTAACCATTGATGTTTCTACGTTCATCCACCTTTTTCTTTAAGGAGAAAATTGGATTACTCAACTTTAGAGTAAATGTATCCAACAATTCTCTGTTTTTTAACTTTTTGAATTTACTTTTCAGATTTTCTAGACTTTAACGCTTTTTCTAATACACCAGTGATGACAAACATGGATTGTCACTTGTTGGTTGTTGGATCACCAACTGTACTCTGACCAAGCACTATCTTAAAGAGGAAATGAAAATGTCAACCAAACTACCTTAGATTGTGTCTATTATCAATAATTATATTACAAACATGAAAAATATAAACATACAAACAAGAAAACCTTTCTTAGTTTATGATTTGCTTGGCCAGGGCTCCACCACGTTGCAGTACTGACGTAACTGGATTGGATGGTGCTTTAACGAACAATTGAATACATTGGAAATACCAGCTAAACCTCCCAACTGTAAAACACTTAAGATATTTGATATGATGGAAGATGAAGGCGAAAGGACACTGAAGCATCTAAATCCTATTGCTTGTGCATTTGAGCCCATTCGGCATTTGACTTGAAGGAGAGAAGAGGCAGCTGTGGAGCCAGGTGAAGATTATGTAAAGAAGACTATTGAATCTAGCAAGCTAGCGGTCCATTGGACAAACAGACTAAAGCCTAAGCTGCTCAGAGTTTCTTTAATTTCACTGCCTATATGCTGGGCTCTACTGAGCGGCCAACAGTGGGTCAGCAGCATCAATATGCTGTAATGACATGATGAGAAAACGGACTACGCAGGCCGAGCAGAGACGTCACTGGCAGCTAGTCACCAATCATGCCGTCTGACTCAAAAACAAACGTCCATGTCTAAAATTTAGTTTTCAACTTTTTGCCTATTTGAACCTCTAACTAAACACTTCTTAAAAACTCAAACAGCAGCCGTCAGTATGAACACATCTCTGCTGCATAGGATCCCTTAGCCATAGGCTAAAACAGCGGGTCCAAACCTCCAAAGAAAAGGCTATTCAGTTCAATTCAATTCAGAAGTACTTTATATATCCCAAAGGGAAATTAAATAATAATTTCTTATCACAATTCCCCATTTCTACAGCAGGCAGTCAGATTATCATAAGGTCTGTGGTCTCCCTCACCCTCTTGTGGGCTTTATTTGTTTAGTGGTCGCTCCAATGTCTCTGCTTGCATGTCCTTCAGTTACAGCAGGGCCACCTCTAAAGCGTCAAGCTCTCGGAAGATGGACTCCAGAATCATGAACAGCAGCCACACCAGGTAGCATTGCCAACCTGCTAAGCCTCAAAGGCATATACTGGTGTCCGATTTTCCTGCCATATAGTGCAACCCCGTGACATGCCATCAGTCTGCACATACGCATTTCCACAGGGTAGGGCGGAACGTCAGGCAGCACAGATAGACCGAACATCAGCTCCACAGCTGCATCTTCTCTCCTTCCCACGGCTCAAGTCACAAACCGAATGGCCTAAAAACCATAAGCAACAGTATTTAGATGCTCAGCTTCTTCTTCCATTATACCAAATTTCTTAATTGCTTTACAGTTGTGAGGTAAAGCTGGTATTACCAATGTGTTCAGCTAGCAGCAACCAATCCTGTGATGTCACCACATAGAAAACTACAACATGGTGGCACTCTTGCCAATAAAAGCATAAACAACACTACTTTTTATGTTTTACACGTTTGTATTTTCACCTTTATAATATAATTATTGATAATAGTAAGACACAATCTCACTAATTAAGTTAGTTTGGTTGATGGTTTAATTTGCACTCTAAATGGATCCCCGTCCTAAAAATGCTTTGTTCCCGTTAACCTTTTAAAAAACGTTGTTAATGATACATTAAAAACTCAATATAAGTTAAAAAAGTATATATCCATTTTATATTTTTCACCCATGGAAGTCATAAATTATTTTAAGCTGTGCAATGTCTGCTGGTTTGATGGTGCAGTGTACATTTACACTGGATCGATGCGTCAGAATTTTATGAGAAGTTATACAAAGTGTTATACAATGTTTAATGTTACTCATTGTTATTTTGGCTAGCTGGAGCTAGCGCTGCAGGAGCTAGCATATGTCATTTGCAACAATATTCCAAATTATTCCAACAAAACAGCTTGCACTATGTTCTTACAACGATTCTTGGATCCCTTTTCACAATAAATAGAACCATTCTTTTTGCACACCTCCCAACATGTCCATGTTAGGAGAAAAAAAGGGAAATGGTAGTGTGCAATATCAAAGCTAAGGGAGTTGATCTGGCATTTTACAAACATACACTGAAGAAATGGTATTTTGGTTCTGAAGTCTATGCTTCTTTTAATGATCTTTTTTGGTGGTGTTATGTGAACACTCATGGGCGTAACTTCTTATCTTTGACCCTAGGTTTCACTCCTGTTGGGACGTTCCCTCCCTGACCAAACGGGCGCACAAACACATTCTACAACTGTTTATCGAGTTACTCAGCAAGTATGATTAAGGAAAGTACTTCTGACTCAATGTGACTTCAGCTGTGCCAATAGAGTAGAATGAAACTACCTCACCTTTGAATTATTATTCAACCTTCAAAAACAACATGAAAGTAGCTCCTCTGATTGTTTTCTGTCACCCTGATGAGGGACTCCTCAAACACTCCTGTGCCCTTATTTAGCAGCGCAGTAAGCCTGCCGGTCTGAGCTTTCACTTTTCATTTTCATACACATTCATCAGGCACAGTAACAAGGCTAATTTCTGGGTAAATAATTGTCACCTGCCCGATCCTCGCAATGGGAGTGTTTTGTGTCTTTAATCACTCGGCGCTCTGCTGCCAAACACAGTCGGACCCGAAGAGTGGTACCTGAAGGTAAACTGGGGGTATTCTTTGAAAGTAAAACATGTCTTCCTTTCCCTGCAGGTACGTGGGATGAGCATGCACATATTTTTAGATGATGATGATGAAAGAGCGGTGTGAGCTTGCCTGAAGATGAAAGACATGTCTGCGCTACTCTCTGGATTCATTACTCTCAATTCAGGTGTCTTTTTAAACACTCCCATCCTCTTCTACAGCGTCCCTCCACCTCTCCATTCTCACCCTCAGTACCCCTGAGAGTGACAATGGAGGCTTTCTCTTCCACCCCCCACTTTCCCGTATGCGTCTGTCAGATCTGCCTGTCCAAGGCTCAATGAAGTCATCCTCATCCACAGACTCAAACTAATGGAATCACAAGATGCTCATAGGACTTTGATGGGTAAATTGAGACAAATCGGCTAAATTTCAGATTTGTGCGATTCCAACAGTCAGCACTAACTTATTTCCCTCCTGCAAATTTCATCTACAGCCTTCAGAGATGTGCCAGTAAACTGAAGGTCACACGTTTTTGCATAATCCCATTATATTTTCATCTGTGGGTGCATATAACACCACTCTCTCTCCTGACTCGTTTGTTTGTTTTCCTGCCATTGTTTTTTTTTTTTCCTGAAATAATTATGTCGGCTAAATTGGACAAGGTTAGATGAGCCAGGCAGGTGATGTGCCACTTCTCTTTGTGTTTGTTTTTCCCTTACGAATTATTTTTGTTTTTGTGTTTACACTGAATTCCATCATTATATCTTGTATCTGATTTCCCCATTAGAGTCAGACAGATCTGGGTTGGCTGTCCTGTTCTGGGTTCTTGCAGAAAGCCTCAGCTGATGATGCCTTTTTTGTATAAATAAATCTGACATCTAGCAAGCATCAAAAGCAGCCAACTTTCTTCCTTTCAACGATTGCAATTTGTAGTGGTTTTATGATTGAAATGTTAAATTTAGCATCCTTTTTGTGAGAAAAGCATCCTTTTATCAAACAATATTTTGTTATAAGGAAGGTAATAAAGGTTTAACTTCACAGCAGTTCTAATTTCTTTTGAAATAATGGCGAGTATGGCAATAAGAAACAAAACTTAACAGAAGTATTTTATGAAAATGCAATTAGTTGGCCAGCCTTAGTTAGGGTAAAGCAACACAGCAGGGTAAAATAAAGGAGTTATTTTAGGGTTAGGCAAGAAGCCTGCTGATGCTAGGGTTGTGGCTAAACAAACATGGCCGAAAAATATGACCTATTTACCTATTTAATAAATGGTTTAGATGCTGCCGTATTGTGTCTCTTAGGTTGTTTGTTTCTGTGATAAATTTCATTATGCTCTGTACAATGACAAATAAAGGCTTTCTGAAAAAGATGCTGTTAATAAACCCTTGTGCTGCAGTAAAAAAAAAAAATGTTTCCTCCTCCATTAAACAACATGGTAGTCGTGAGAACTTTTAATCTCACTTGTCTGAAACAAAAGAGGTCATTTATGCAGCTAAACAGAATAATATTATACATTTTAGCCGTACTCATGGTCGAGCAGCAGTACCTAAACCAAAGCTTTTTATAATTTCATTGAAGGTAGATGACAAAAAAGCCCCTAAAAAAGCCCCACCTCTGCCACTAAAACAGCACCAGCTTATAGTGACTTCTTAGCTAAAGGTACTCTACACTAAAACCAGCTCTCTTTGAAAAAGGCTGCAGCATGAAATAAGAGAATCGTCATAAGTTTTATTTTCTTTTTCAGTAGAATTGTTTGAACGTTCAATGTTTGACTTTTCAGTGTTTAGTTTTTCAATGCCAAATCTGCTTTTTGATGTCAGTGCAAGCTGTCACTGGTTTAGCTCTATACGGTTTAAGCTTTTGCATTCCTTTCTATATTTCCCGCTGGGACAATGTTGAAGCAGTTGGAAACAATATAATCCAGAGGACTGAAAGTCTGCCTGTTGGTTGAGCAGAGGGGGGTATCAACTAACTTCCCTTGTCGCTGTGGCGCTGTTTGTCAACTGAATCGACGCTCTGACAGAGTTTATAACCATGTGTCTTCTATATGTCTCTTCTATTCTCCTCATATGGCTCTTTCATCTCCTGGCAGCAGAAGAAGAGAGCAGAAAAAACCAAACGTCTGCAGGACCTATTTCACAGATCGGGAAGCATCAAAGACATGCAGGGTGTCAACGACAGGCCTGACCACAGAAACTGTCCTCATAAATCCTCCGGAGAAGATCAAATGATTTTGTAATTTACAGGAATGAATTCTGTGGCCTAGGTGAGATGAATGAAAGCCAAAGGAATAATGTGTTGTGTGGGGTGATGGACTGTGTGAATGCTGGGAATGAAACTCACTGAACCTTTCTGCTGAAAGGCTGCACATAGTGTAGGGCTCTAAGGAATCTATATACTCTCTCACACCTCAGGGTTGATTCTTAAATATTTCCTCATTTTTTTCTTTTTTTCTTCCAAAAATCTCTCTGATCCACTTTCATTCTGGATGATAAAGACGAATGAAGCAATGCGCCTGAGTCTTCTGTTTTTTCATAACTATATTAAGAATAAACTTTCATTTGAAGACAGAGGAGCAGATTCTAAGTCATAAAATATTTAGCAATCTATAGAATAAGAGCAAAAACTAAAGCATCTTTTTTTATCTTTATTAGTCTGAGAGAAGTAAATACTTTAATGTTTTCACAATCCAATTCAGAAAAAGACATTAGTTATAGGGTTCAGTGAATAATTGGATCCTTTTATTGTGTTGTTTCAGCCACATATTCTAATATGTTTTTTAAGCAAATATTTGTAGGCCTAATATCAAACATGAAGTATTAGTGTTTACATGGTTATCAAGATTTTTGATTCTGTTTAAAATCTCTCATTTGTATTTAGACCCTAGAGTCAACCCTTTGTGGAAACCTTCTTTCTTTGTGACTGCAGGTCTGTTGGGGTGCAACTACCAGATTTGCATATGCAAAGGAAGAAATTTGTTCTTCTTAGCAAAACAGTTTAAGCTCAGTGGGAAGAATGAATGGAGTCAGTGAAAATCAATTTTGAGCTTCTTCTACAATTCTTAATCAGATTTTAATCTAAACATTAACTGAGATATTAACACACAACAATAGATCTGGATTTAAATCTTTTTATTTAAGCTTTGCAGAAATGTTGAGGATTTCTATGCTTCTTGAAAGTGAACCACTGCTCCAGTTAAAGTCTTTTATAGCCTCTAAAATATTTTTTTTTTCCCCCATCAGCAACTTGAGCACAGCAAATCGTTAATATCCATTATTTTTGCAAAAAGGGGGAAAGTTTTGGGGCTTTAAAAGTGACAAATCTTTTATCTCCCTACAAAAGCAAAACTAGTAATTGCTATTCTTTTAAAAGTATGTTTTTATTCTTTTAAAAACCCATCAGTCCTTAAAGAGATCCATGGTTTTGTGGAAAGGATATTAGGTGTTGAATATAAAAAACATCAATAAAATTCAGCACTAAATCATCATGTTAAAAGGGTTTATGTCTTGAATTGCTTCAACTTGCCAGGAATTTATGCACTGTTTTACAAACTAAATGACTCCTTGATGTTCCTACAGTAGAGAATAATTTTCTCCAGGAGAAATCAGCAGGATTTATCCGTTAAACAGCTTTTTCCTCCAAGCTGCAGCAAAACAAGAAGGAACACAGGGTCTTCACTATTCACTGAATTAGAACAGATGAAATCAGAAGAGTAGATAGAATGAATAGAAACCTTTTCCTCACCTTATGGAAATTAAATCAGAATAAACCTTTCCTTTCTGAGGTCAGTAAAAAAAGTATATTTGACTCACAAAAAATAATGGAAAAATAAAAGGAATGAATAAAGAAATGGAGAATTTGTTATATATTTTTTAAACACACCCCTTTAAGTCAGACAATTAAAATCACCAAAGTATGCTATGATATCATGGCTTTTAAGCTTCTGATATGTTCATCCAAAATGTTGGAAGTAGTTAAAGGCACAGCTATAGATTACTATTCAAAAATAAAATCCAGGCTACATTTAATAGCAGCAAAACTTTGAAATTCGTTTGGGAGGTTTTGGAAATAAATAAACTTTTTTTTTCTGGCATCGTTTACTCCTGTCTTGTTTTTGATTGACTTCTCTGTTTGTATTTGTATGTGTGAGTGACAATCACGTCTCTGTCTCGTGCAGGACTCCACTGATGGCGCTCCAACCTGGACCAATAGTGTAAATGTTTACTCCTGCTGCTGACGTTGGTGCAGTATTCTCCTAAAAGACATGTGGTTATACATTAACTAACCCATTTACTGTTTTGTGAATGTGATGTTTCTGCCATATTAAATAAAAAATAAAACCAACCAGTGGGAAGGAAAGTAGAAAAGAGAAGAAAAGCTTGACGTCAAAACAAGAAACCCAGCTGCATGCAGTGCTGCAAAAATACATGAGGAAAGATGTAGAGCTTTGGCTGCTTATCTGACACAGGTGGACCTGTTCTGCAAAAAGTGTCCAACACCAAGTCTTTCAGTCTTAGATCTCGCCAAAAGGTATTTTAGATGTTGCATATTGGTTTGAGATTGATATACTAAGCAAGAGCAGATTATGTTTTATTATTTATCTTCATTTGATAAAATTCTACTCAAAAATAAGATAAAAGCATTTCTTGTTTTCAGAAAATATATCTTGATTTGATGAACTTTTACTAAATGCAATTGTCTTACAACAGTGGCAGATTATTTTACTTATTTTGAGTAGAATCTCTTCAAAAGAAGATTAATAATAAAACATAATATACTCTTAATTTGTTAATAAATCTCAAAACAAAATCAAAAGGATTTTTTGTTGAGATCTAAGTTTGTAAGACTTGGTTAGAAGTCATCCTCAAATTGGTCCAATTTGAAAAAAGATGGTGCCGTCTGCACCAAGAGTCTTTTCTGGATTGAAGGATTTAAAATTTACAGCAAACCTATCCAAAGGGATTATGTAAAAGTCACAGTATTATTTCTGTCTTTTCCATTACCTAATGATGACATGATCCTGGGTTGAAAGTTCAATGCTCTTTATATTCTTTATGAATGCCCCCAGTTGTCAAAAGATATCTGCTAGGTAAATAAAAAATAAGATGAAACGCTTTGCTGTTATCTGGGACATTCATCCTGACAAGGTTAGGGAACAATAAGAGTGCCATAAAATTATGGAGAGTTAAATAGATCCATGATTAGTTGTAACAATAGAATTGATTTTAGAAAGAAAAAGAAGCTGTTATGTTTTAATAAATGTAAAGGACACATTTTAGGTAAATGATATAAGCTAGGTCCTGTAGTGCTAGCTCCATCCAGCCAAAACAGCAATTGCTTATGGTAAGATTAAACCATTTCAGTTTGAACCAGAGCAAGTTGAGATTAATGAGAATGTAGAAATCACAAGAGGTAATGAAGATTAGGAGTTCAAATGGAGGAAGAGTGGTGTTTGTGCAGCTACTGCTAGGAGATGCTAACCCTAATGGAGAGCAATGCTACAAAGAGCTGCAGTTTTAACTGAGGCTGTTTACTGTTAGCAAAAGGAATGACTGAAAGATGCCTCACTGTCACTTTAAACAGTCTTTCATTATCTTCTGATTTGATTTTGATTTCATGTTAGCTTCTGCTAACAGTGTTACAGTAGCTATAGTAAACAGTAGATCACAGTCCTATCACATTTGTTTGTTTCAAAAGATATCTCATGTATAAGGGCTAATGAAAACGTTGAGGCAGCAAAGCCGTGGGCCACTGTCTAAATTGACACAAATCAAATGCAATGTGATAGAAAACAACTCTTTTAATGTTAGCCTTCCTGTGTTTACTCTGTAGGTTCAAGTCCAGTAAGACCTGACTACATCAACTACCCAGCATGCATTGCACAGTTGTTAAAAGTAATGTCATACTCCAATTGGTAAAAAAAAAAAAAGATCTAATAAAGAATTTTTATAATTTTTGAAGTTTTGTAAGGTTTTATGTATAGCAAAAAAAATTTTGTTTTATAGGAGACTTATAACATATTTAGCCCAATATTTTCAATCAGTCATAAATCCCTTTAAAATCTAGTATTACTTAGCACTGAAAAACATTTCATGCTGCTAGTGATCCATACAGTGTGGAATCACTAAGTTGCAACCAAAATACTTGCATGACATGCTATTTATCCTGAGCTGTGTATCTTCATACATCATTGAAGCACAATATAGAGACACAATAGTGTGGAAAAAGCAGAGGGAGAACTTATTTCTGCATCTAACTGAGTGAAAAATAATCATTTTTTACTTTATTGGCCAGATAGAATGAACCTCCTGGTGAAGTATGAATGCATCATAAATTTCTCCTGCCAACAGATTGAGGTCACGCAGCAGGCTCAATCACTCTCCCTAACTAATGTTTTCCTAACTTGACCAATTGGGAGCTATTTTATGAGCTCTGCATTCAGTGTCAGCATTCTCTCAGAGCCATGAGCACAACTATAAGCACTTTGTTTTGGTCTCAGTAATCGTGAAGTGTTTTGGCAGATGTCAGATTGTCCAATGAAAAGCCTTAATTTGCCCTTCTTCGCATGCATTAATAACTAGAGCCGGAAGGCGTATATTTTAGACCAATCTTTATATTTGTATTAGCATTAGTTCTGACTGTCTTCATTTAAAAAAAATGTTGAAGACTGCAATTTAAGTGGAATTTACTATAATGACTCACACCGGGGATTATCCACCATGACCTCATATTATAGGTGATACCCTGGGTGAACCATCTCTATGTTGTTATTGTGAGGGATATTTACAGAATTAAAAAGGTCTCCCATGACATCTGATCCTCTGTTAAAGGAGACATTAGACCCCAGAAGACATTCACCAGGGGTTCTTAATTAAACATGATCGGAAGAGACTAAGTCTTCATTTCTGTCTCGATAAGCCATAAGAGCTCTCTGTGGGTAAAGTGAGCTGTGACATGCAGTGTGAGGGGGGGGGGGATTACGATTAAGCTTTAAGCCCAGCTCGGCACATGCAGCCCTGCTTCATCCTCACGCAGATGCTACAGTGAGTTCCTGAAGTTCTGTCAACATTGTTGTTTTATTTAAAAAAAAAAAAAAAAGCTAAAGAAAAAAAATCCATGGTTTTCATCTCCTCTCAGCCTCCAAAGCACAGAAAAAATTCTGTTATATTTCAGTTCCTTATGTATGGGCTGGACCTGAATGTGAGGCACTAACATGAGCAGTAACATGGTAGCTGAGGGTTGAGAGGATGACCACATCTGTGTTTTATTACTGCTGTGGGAGATGGTTAATTACCGTCCGCTATAGTAAAATATCCCTTTAATGATCAAAGTCTAATAACTCTGGAAAAGGAGTGTTATGAGATGATCGGAAGGGGACTAATAATCTAACACATATATCTGTGTCTAACTCTGGACAATATATAAATACGGTTAGTTCAATATACTTAAATTTGTCTAACATTTTGTAAAATAAAGATACACTGTATGATATTTTTAGTTTTACTCTGCTACGTCTCAAACTTCTCAAAGCTTTAAAACACTGTACGTCCCAATGCTCTGATGCAACCTGACTGCAAACACTGCACATACAAAATCCACACGTTGGACCCAGCCTCATAGAGAGATGGTGGTGGTTGGACTTATTTTTCCGTAAGTAAATTCAGAGAAGAAGAACTCCTTTGTTTGTACATGCACAGTACCCCAGGCTGAAGTAAAGAGCCTCATTGCTCTGCTTCATTACCTTAAGAGCCTTCTGCAGGAATCGTGGCCTTGGAGATTATCGACATTCCCAGGAAGAAGAAGGTAACGAGTGTAAACAGGGAGAGGGATGTTTTAGTTGTATCCACATCTTCTCCAAAGATGTTAACGGGATTCAACTTGTTCCTGTTTTTTTCTGAAATCCACAATCAACAAACCAACGGAGATGATTGTGGATTTCAGAAGAAACAGGAACAAGTCGAAACCCGTTAACATCATGGGAGATGTGGAGGTGGTGGAGGAGTATAAATACCTTGGTGTTCACCTAAACAACAAACTAGACTGCAGATGCAACTGTGAAGCTGTCTACAAAAATGGACAGAACAGATTGTACTTCTTAAGGAAGCTTAGGTCCTTCTGTGTTTGCAAAAACATTCTGCATATCTTCTATTAGTTTGTTGTGTGGAGAGTGATCTCTTCCTTCATCATCTGCTGGGGTAACAGCATCAGAGCAAATGACCTAAAAAAAGCTCAATAAGCCACTAAAGAAGGCCAGCTCTGTTCTAGGAACTCATCTGGAACCTATGGAGATTATTTCACAAGAGAGAATTATTCATATAGTGGAAAAGATTAAGGACAACAAAGACCATCATCTTCAGAAAATTTTTAAACAACAAAAAAGTGTCTTCAGTCAGATGCTTCTCCTCATCCGGTGCAAGACAAACCGATACAGAAGGTCCTTCCTGTCTACAGCTATCAACACCTACAACAACTGGTTAAGAGAAAACAAAACATGAGTTACTACAACATTTAATATTCCTTTGGGATAAATAATTTTTTTTGAATTAAATTGAATTGAATTGAGGGCTGTACGGTGATGCAGTGGTTAGCAAGAAGGTTCTGGGTTCGATCTCTGCCTGTGGGTCTTTCTGCATGGAGTTTGCATGTTCTCCCCATACATGTGTGGGTTCTCTCCGGGTACTCTGGCTTCCTCCCACAGTCCAAATTGGTATCTCTCAATTGTCCCTAGGTGTGAGTGCGTGTGGTTTGTACATCTTTGTGTGTCTATGTGTTGCACTGCGACAGACTGGCGTCCTGTCCTGGGTATACCCCACCTTACGTCCATAGTCTGCTGGAGATAGGCACCGGCCCAACCGGGACCCTGACCGATGAAGCGGGAGAAGATGGATGGATGAATTGAATTGAGTATCTCACATACACTACCAACCACTCTTGCACCAAAGACAGTTAATGGGAGGATTGATAGGCTCTGATCTAATAGATATTACTGTTGGGCCACTGTCATGCTTCAATGTTTTGCAGCCTCTAACAGGCTTGGTATTTAGCTCTATCAGTCTTCCTATTGGCTCTGACTTCTGTTCCTACTGAAAAGAAAGCTTTCCACATTATGATGCTGCCACCATCCAGTTTCATGGTGGAAAAGGTGTTAGTTTTTGCACGAAGGGCAGAAACTTCAGTTTTGTTTTAAGTTAACAAGGGAAACTATAGTCACATGTTGGATGGACCCTCTACATGGCTTGTGGCAAACTGTGAAAGGGCCTTACTTTTAGCAATGAATTCTTACCACTCTACCATAAAGGTCACATCTATGCATTACACGACTAATAGCTGTCCTGTAATTGAATTCCCCTCCAAGCCATCGTCCTCTGCATACATTTGTGATTGATGGACTGAGCAGAGCTCCATGAGACGTTTAAAACTTGTGATGTCGATTCATCCTGTGATTATGCTTTAAACCTCTCCACAACTTTCATCTTGGTGTATTCCTCTCTCTTCCTAATGCTTGATGTTCACTAATGTTCCTGAAATAAAAACATCTGAGACCTTCATAGAGGAGCTGGATTTATATCACCATGATAGCAGAAAGATAAACGGGGTTCAACATGAATGTATGTTAAACCTTTGGGAATTTTCGCTTGTAAATCGTTTTTAGAAATTGTGTTATTGTCCTTTTACGTTAACATTAACATGTAAGGTAGGTTCTTTATTCACATGAATTCTCAACACATACAGGTTTGCGGCTGTAATGTTTCAAAATGTGAAACCATTTCACCCAGGAGTATTTGATTGAAAAAGAACAAGATCACTGTGGTCTAAAACTTTCCCAAGTGCTCAAGAGAGAAAAGGCTTGTTCTCATTATAAAACAGGGTATTTAATTAAAACAGTCCATTGGTATGCAGAGAACATCCAGACCTTCCACAACAATGGCATTGGTTTTCACATCATACCTGATTCCTCACTGCTCCCTCCGTCTTGCCTTAATTCCAACAGCAAAGTGAGAGAAACACCCTCATCTTCAGAATGGTTTCCTTGACAAATTGATATGATTTTCATGAAAACATTTTTTTAATCATTTTATTATCTTTAGCACTGCTCTCACAGCCAAAATCCATTCATTTTTGTGACACCACTATGATAAGATTAGTCGTATTGTTTGTGTCGCCTGCTGAAAAAGACCTCTTTGTTATAGCTAATAGTGCTTTAGGACCACGGTGCTCCGTCTAACTCAGAAGAATATCAAAATCTCTTTGAAGGAAGACAAATCGCTTCAATGGTATTTCATCCCCATTTGTGAAATTACCCTTTTAGTTTAAGTGCTCTGACGAACCATCTCCTTCCCCCCACAAAAGAATTGAACGAATGAGGGTTGTTTTACTCTATTCTCTCCATGTAACAGTAATTGTCTTTTAACATGTCCAGAGAACAGCCTAGATCTTCACCCTGAGTGCCACTTTGCAGTCATTTGATAGTGCTGTAAGGCTGTGCGTAGACTTGGAGGTCAAACAGAGACGATCCGCTGAAAACAGAATACTGCAACATGAATGACACTGTACTCCTCATGAGATGGGGGAATTTATTAAACGTTTTAGTAGAATATCTTTAAATTCCTTTTTGTTAATGCCTACTCCATGTTAATCCATTTCCCACCACCTCCGACCAGCATCCATAAGGCATGATACTGCCACCATCATGTGTTAAAGTTGGGGTATTAAAATGTGAATAACTTTACTTCCTAATTTTACTTACTTACTTGTCACCCACATACAAATCTCTTTTAGGAAATCTACCAAAAAGGTTTACCTCTCACCTACCTTCACCTGACTCAACCTTTAAAGGGGCATGTGACAAAAACCACTCTAACAATGAAGCTAACGATCTATCAGAACCTCCCTAATCACCATCCAGGTGAACTCTATTGGCCATTATGTTGGAGGGATCAGAGTCACTTTTTGTTTCTTTTCTTCCCCTATTCTTTGTCACACCTACAGTATATTTATCCACTTTTTTCTCCTGCATCAGTAAGAAATGAACAAGTCTCTTGGATGAGAGGTGAAACATATTCTAGAAAACTTCACGTCCAGTTGCCTAAACTGAACCTTTGAGGCTTGATCATGATCTGGATGACTGAGAACCTTCACAGATATTTCTCTTTATACAATGTTATTAATAAAAATGTAAAAAAAAGTTAATTCAGGACCATTGCTGTAATGCCATAAGCCATAGTATTAATTATGAATATTGGGGGCAGAAGTTGCAGTTTTTCACCTCTGTGCAGACCCAGAATTGCACCACCCCGTACGCAAAACATCACAGAGTCATTTGATGACACTCCTGAAGTGCTTGGTATAAAGGCCCTGGTCACCCCACACACATTGTCTTTGCCCGTAAAACAGCAAGAAGGCCACATTGGGGAGGACCATCTGAATGGATGTCCATGCAGGCTGAAAGACCACAGTCTTTAGGCTGCTCCAAAGCTAAGTGGGCCTGCTGGCGAATCCTAGAACTAATTTACTGCAAGCAGCAATGTCTGTAACATTTCTCTTTATGTTTACAGGGGTAACTTGGGGGTACAAGACTGATGTGGTATCCAAAAAGACACAACTGGCCACAGAAAACACAGCCTGGCCTAGCACTCCTAAACTGAGATCCTCAGAAGTTAAAGGTCTAGCAAAGTTAGGGAAAATGTTTCCAGAGAAACTATCTGGGTTTTTGATAATTTCTGAACTTTTAATGTGTTTTACTGTTTTGTAAAGCAAACCAACATTCAAGTTTGGGTTTTTGAGCTGTCTAACCCACATGCAGAACACCAAAACAGAAGAGCGCTTTAAAGTTTAAGATGTTTATTGAGATGATGAGACTGGTTAGCGAGACCAAAGCCAGGTCCGGGAGGAAGCAAAACGGCAGGAACTGTCACCGAGAGAAGAAACAGACTGGTGAGTTCATGGCACATGGGAAAACTCAGTGACTGATCGATAACAGTTGTTTTCTTACTGTTGAAGAGAGTTGCAGTGTAATCAGAGGGGGGTTCCGGTGTCCGGGCTCCTAGTTTCCTATGTGGGTCCTGAAGCAATGAAGGAGTGCGCTGGGAAACGGACAGGTCGGCTCAGAATGTACAGTTTCTTCCAGGAAAGGTTGTGCTGCCAGTAGAAGGGCTTTGAGGATCCAGGTAAACAACGAGGGAAGGAGCTGAGAGCTTGGGCATCCAGTGGGTAGTAACTATGGCGTCACGAGGAGAGAGAATCACAGGGAAAGCCAGGAGCAGACGGCAATCCAGACTTTCTGTGAGAACATGAAGGCAACGAGGAGAAAAACATAAGGAGATTAGTTTCTAGCAGAAACTGACAAAGAGGAGATCACTAAGAGGAGCTTGACACTCAGGAGGCTTTGTGATACCATCAGATAGCAAACACTCGGCTCCGACTACTGGGTAGCAGCTGTAGAAATACACTGGAGATGATGAGGGATGATTGGAAACACCTGAGCCACTGGAAACCACACTGCACATCCAACAGCTCCATCTGGTGGAGAAAGAGGAAGGGTGCACAGGAGAGAAACCCACACAGGAGAGACTAAGAGTCCCAGATCATGACACGAACAAAAGCTAACGGTGACCACATGGTACCTTATCCAACACGTGTTAAGCTTTTGTTCATAAAGCTAAGATAAACTTTCTTTCATTTATGTTTTAAACACTAATATGTTATTTTCATTTCATATTTATGTGAGTTAACTATTTGACCATGATTGAGCTTGAATCACACTTCCATGTGTTGCCTTATAACACAGTTGGTTGGGCATTTGTTAACAGAACAAAACATTTGATTGAATTAAATAAATTCACAACAGCATTTAACTGCATAACACCTTAAATTGGTTAGGCCCGATCGTGTTAAAATAATGTGATCTTAAAAGCTTGAACAGAACAAGGATTTAAAGTATACCCTACAGAATATTAATAACATGTCAAACTCACCCCTTTTATTCATATGCTGTCAACGAACTGTTTCCATCTGCCATTAGACTGAGTGTCTGGCAGTGCTTTAAACATTCACTTTTATGAAAAGATACGTGTCTGTGCTGGTTCTCAGTAAAGTATTCGGTCTTTGTGACTCAGAGGTTTGCTGAAGATAAAAGACTCAGAAAGACCTTGCAGCCTTGGCAACTTGAAGAGTTTCCATATTTGCCTACATCAGGAAATAATCTTATTGATACTGATGTTTCTGTCATTACAGATGCTATGGGTGATACTGAAATCTCTGAGGTATGAATTTGCATTCTGAAGTGTTATCAGCTATACTCTTAGATTGGTAAAGTAAACCTTTCTCATGACTCCTACCAAACAAAAGGGATTAGGTTTAAGGCAATAATGGCATTAAGTTACTGTCTCATTGTCTTTTTATGCCAGTGTGGTGATGTATCACAGTAAAGGTCTAACATTCAGAATATTAAGTGCTCTTTCTAAAGCAGCAGTTTCCTAAGTTTTCTTGTTGAACTCCCCTTTTGTTTACAAGACAGTCCCAGCTCCCCAATCTCACCGAGACCAACCTTTTCAACAGCTGAAAGAGAACAGTAAACAGCAGTTAACTAAAATCCAATAAAATAAACCACAATGTCCTTTAATTAAAAAGAAAACGACCATATTTGAGGTGTGATTATTCAAATTTTAGCTGTTTATTTTATGTGAGTAGTATTTAACATTGATGTTAATTAATTAAAAAAAGAAAAGAAACCTAAAAGGTTATTTTATTCAACTCTCTAGGGTGCCCCCCGTGCAATTACAGTGCACAACCCCAAGGGGGCGCATAGCTTTATTGGAAACCACAGTTTAGAGCAACACATAAGCTTATGGTGCTTATGATAGCTTCTTATAGTTTATGTGTATAGGAATGAAGGGTTTAGATTTCAGTGTTTAGTCATGTCCTGAATGTTACAGTATGTAGTTATTGATGTGATGTTGCCATTTTTACTTAATTATGGATCAACTGACCTTCTGGCAGATCAAATATCAATATTTTATGAGTGCCTGCAATTGACCAAACAATTACTTGCTGATTCAAACAGAATGCAGTTCAGTATAGTGCATCGAAATCTTTGCACATAACATGGGCTGTGCTGCTTAAAGTGGCTCGTTTAGGATTCACCATACTAATTAAATAACTTTTCTGACATCCGTATAAGTTTTAGCATTTAGATGAGAACACCTTTGTGTCAAAACTACAGTTCCTCAAAGCATACAGAGAATTTTAAAAGACATTTGCACTGTGTCTTTTACATTTTTAATTAACCAAAACAAAGTGATGCGTACTATGTTTGGTTATCACTCTGCTCCTCTGGAATCCCAATCTTTGGGGACACTGTTGCAAAGATAATGTGATTCTAAACGATTTATAACAATCAAAAAGAAAATCGGTGGGGGAGATTGAGCCATTTCACAGACCAGGGGAGAGACATCAGCGCAGCCTTAACTCCAGCCCTTATTTCCACTTGGCACCGCAAGAGAGAATAGTGATTTAAGCCATCATTTTCAGGCAGGTGCTGTTAGACCCATCATCCATTCCCATTAGGCTTTAGTTACACCCACTGATCCAAATCAACTAAATTGGCCTAGAAGAATGCTATCTTATACCAAAGATGTGTTAAATTTTCCTTCCTAGTTTTTTTCTAAGAAGGGAAAACCTTATAGATGTGTGCTTAAATCTAAATACTGCATTTTTGTGGGGTTTTTTGCTCATGAACAAACAGAGTAAGAAAGAGGGAGTGATAGAGCTGGAATGGTTAAAAAAACGCTAAATACTGGCAAACATGATAAAATATGCTTAAACATGCACATCTTTTCCCTGTGGGTTATACATAAAAGAATTATAAATACTTTCTCTGTGTTCTGCCTGAAAAATATGCAAGATAATGTGGTCCTTTGGGGTAAGGTGCATGAAACAAAAACAATCTCGGGATTTCTGCGGGGTGAAAAAAAAAATTGATCAGGAAAGATGAACAGCAGTTTTTCCCTTCGCTGCTCATCTTTGCTATCTGCAGTGAACGGGGCTGGTTTTGATAAGAAGAGACATCCTTTAACAATTTCTGCCACACAGTCAGTGTCTTTGGAGCGTGCACTCACACAGTCCTATTATCTGTGACACAAAACCCGCTTAGTGGCTCTAAGACTTTCAGCTGAAGGTTTTTCTGAGCTCAGTTTCTTTCTTCTGTTTCTAGTTCAAAGCAATCCCAAATTTTGGCTGTGCCTTCTCTCTACACCCCCAACATGAGAATAAAATGAAAACAATTTTTTTCTTTTTTTTAAAACCAGATCAGTTCTCATTTTCCCCCAGAACCTTGAAGATTTGCATGCAGATTTGTTATTAATGGAAATGGGAAGAGAGAAGGGCTGCACAGATAAAATGAGCTGCAGTTATTACTATTTGACAGGTCATAGAGTAGAGATGCAGCTCTGGCGCCATCTGCTGGACTGATATTTGTCTGCCTGGTTTGCAGTACAGTAGATCAACAGTTGAACGTGACATTTTACACTTCACCTCCTCTTCTACTTGTTAATTATGGAAAAAATGTCATCTGTCAACCTGTCATTGACAATATGATAGATAGATGCTTAGTCAGAGGTCATCTGCATAACTTGATCATTTGTCATTGCTGCTTAATGACGTCCCTGTATGCATTTTAATATCAGCTGAATAGGTCAATAAATAGAGCATAAAGTCTTTGGTTAAAAGCAAATCAGACAATGTGGGGAAAAAACTGTTTGCTTTGCTTCTATTGATTTGCAATCTGATGAATTTATAACCTCTGAACCAGTGCAAGAAATGACTGCAAAGTTAAAAGAAGAGGAATCATGGTTGTTTTTTTTTTTCCTTTGACTTGCTTTCTGTTCAGCTCTCTTTTCTCTGAAAAGAACTCAATACAATAGTTTTACAATGCGGAATATTTTCCCTCCTTTGTGTAATTTCGACTAAGTACAATTTTTCTTTCTGTGTGAAGACTAGCTCTACCCTCAAGGGCCAATGTTCTGCATATTTTAGATGTATCCCTGCTCCACTGCAGCTGATGAAAAAAAAGGCTGAATTTCAGTTGTTCAGTTGTGCTTAACCATGGATACCAGAGGACCAAAATGATAAATCAGGCAAGGAAAGTATTTATCGGGAAGAAGTCCAAAAATCCAGAGAGGCAGCGTTCCACAGCTTATATGAGAGAACTATCTATGGAGAAATATCAGTCATGTCCTCAACAAACATATGGAAGATATAAGGAAGCCACTTTAAGAGTAAAAGAAAAACAATCTTTAGATTTGCAATTTGTTAAAGTTGTGTAGGGGCCACTTTTCTACAAAGTGTTTTTGTCAGATGAAGTCATAATAAGTCAAATACACAGCAATTCTGTGAGAAAAACTGTTCAAACAATTTAGACAGTGGTGCACCAAGCAGCAGGACAAATACCCTTAACACAAAGCTAGAGGGGTTTGAATCAAAGCATATTTCTGTGTCAGAATGGTCCAGTCAAAGTCCGGGTTCACATCTAATTGAGAATCTGTAGCAAGATTTAAAATCGAATCTTTATTTGATGATTTATAGCGGACAGAGCTTAAGCCTCTTTCTCAAAAACAACTTGAAAACTTGAAACCTAAACAAATACATTGATATTTTTGGCACTTTTTTAAGCACTTTGTCTTTTATCGGTATCAGACAAAGACTGCAAGCATTGGCCGATTTATAAGTGCATTTAGCAGCTGTGCTTTGAGATCAAGTGCACACATTGTTGCTTTATTTTTTCTTTGATTGGTTGATCCTTTTTTTCTACTTTGTATGAATTAAGACTAGCGTAACATTTGTATCATTGTGACATTTTTATTGTGCAAATAAAGGAAAGAAAAGCAACATCAGCTCCACAAAGATCAGGGATAGTTTAGACCGACATCAAAATAATCGGCATCAACCTTAAAATAACCTGTATTGGTTGAACTCTTGTTAGAGCTGCAGGATACAGTATGTAGCTGTGAAGATTGGAAATATTCAGTCATTTAAACTTAGGCCAAACCTTTAAAATTTAAGTTTATTAACAAAACAAAAACATTATAAATCAGGTATTACTCTGCTTTTGTTTTAGGATAAAACAAAAAAAAAATGCAGCTTATTTTAAGTTTAAGGGATGTGAATACTTTCAATTTCACCTTTATTGAAATGAAATGAAATGAAAT
>JAUZNJ010068906.1:10693-26109 GCA_034780135.1 Jordanella pulchra
TTTATGTTTGAGAACGAAGGTTTAAAGCAAGTAGAAAGTATTCAAACCAGTGGAAATCAGAGGAGTGTGTGTGTGTGGGTGTGTGTTGCACCTAGTTTCTATAGGATTTAGCTCGGCGTTACATGCGGGCTGATTTAGAGCAGTAACTGTATTGCCCGACCAACAGCAGTGGCAGGAAGCTGAACATTAGGAAGCTTTCCTATGTTGTTCCATTGTGTGTCCTGACAGGGCTGGAGGAATGCTGAATGCACTATTTAAGAGGAATGTGAACCTGTGACCCTCATAATGTTCGTGCTGAACTATATCCATCCCATTATGGGGCAGCGCGGTTATTGGAACATGTTCCAGTTAATTGAATCTGATACAAGCTCCATCATCATGTACCGTAAAGTCACTTCGGCTAACCTTGACATAAAAACCATTGCTGGGATTTCTCCCGATGGAATTAATCTGCTGCTGGCCGTCCTTTTGTCCCTGCAGTGATGATATAATGAGGAATGAGATGCTGACAATATTTTGACATTCATCTGTGTGGCTGTAATCAGCACTGAATCAATAGCTCATCTGTTATGGTTTCATCCACGCCTGTCTCCACAGAGGGTCATCGTAGAGGCGACGTCTGCCTTGTTTCAAAGCTTCAGGCCCCCTGGCTCTTTGGCTACTGAATGCTATGCCATCAGAAAGCATCAAATACAAAACCTGTGAGATCAGTCACTTAATTATATTATGGAAATGGGAATGTGGGACCAGGCAGGTAAATGTTTTAATATGAACACATCCTCTCTGTCTTTTGTTTGCAAGATGATGGAATGGCTTCAGGTATGGCAGAAAAACAAGCAAGAAAAGCCTTTTTTCCTTTAATCAGTTTATTGTTGCATCGCTTACAGTAACCCTGCCTGCAGTTTCTATCTTTGTAAATGCAAGGGGCCATGTGGAGAAACAGGTTTTTCACATTTTTCATAGATCCACAAGCAGCAGAAAAGTGTTTTTCCACGACACACAAGCTATTGGACCAGATTGGTGCCTCTTCTTGCCAAGGAGCCAATGACAAAAGCCCTGGCAACATTCAAAGCACTTTGAAGATTAAGTGCTGTGCATATCGGTGGCATCTTGTTGAAGAAAGGGACGGTTCTCTTGTCCCGGCTTTTGCGGCTTTTGTCTGATTTTGTAGATTTCCCACATCCACTTTGGTGATGCTTACTGCTGCTAAAATGTATTATGCTTGTGAATGGAGAAACCATACTAACAAGGAGAAAACCAATAATTGGGAAGATGAAAGGGGGGTCTCTAAGGCATTCAAGAAGTTGGACTAGACCCAGTCACGATGCACGATAGACCTCTGCACAAATAACCGCAGTAAAAGTTTGTCTAAACCAAACTGTTTGGGGTTCAAGCTCTAGAAGTCTTCTCAGTTTTACACGCCTTCGATTTGTGGTCAAGTTTTTAGTAACTGGTTCCAAGAGTTTCACCAAGTTCCAAACCCAATTTGTTGAAAATAGTTAAAACTGCACCCATGGCAAAGCCCCGAGGCGGAAACCAGTGCAGCAAAAAAAAAAAAAAGAAGATAAAAGCTTGTCTAACAGTTGAAAAAACTTTCTTTATTACGTTCACGTTGCGTGTCAATGGAAGCCGTCGTTCCACTCATCCCACCACAGCAGGAGAACAATATTTAATCATCCCCTGTGTGAAAGAAATAGGAGACGTCTAATTTCTATCAAACGTACGCGTCGACTATGAGAGATGAAATGAGAAAAGGAAAAACTCACATCGTAGGTTTTTTAAATAATTTATGGTGTAAAATAAGTATTTAGTCAATAACAGAAGTTAAACTCTGTACTTTTGTAGCACAGCAAACGTTTCCTCTAAGGACTGCAAACAC
Source organism: Jordanella pulchra (assembly GCA_034780135.1). Taxonomy (NCBI): domain Eukaryota; kingdom Metazoa; phylum Chordata; class Actinopteri; order Cyprinodontiformes; family Cyprinodontidae; genus Jordanella; species Jordanella pulchra. The sequence continues at coordinate 12,573 of JAUZNJ010068906.1, forward strand.
TGTAGCTGGTATTTGGACCTTTTCCTCCAAGCAGATCTGCTCTAGACTAGTGATGTCTCCAGCTTGTACTTCACTGTTTGTTCTTAGGATGCAGTTCAACGTTCTTCTTCCTCCAAACAAGACGAGTTGATTTTGAGCCAAAAACTTTTTTTTTTTACTGTTTTGGTTCCATCCAATCACATAATATTCTCCACCTACTCTCTGGGAAGCTTTAGACGGTTCTGGACATGGACTGCAGGATGCGTCCCTCTGGTCGTACTGATGGTAGCCTTTGGTCTCAGCTCTCTGCAGCTCGTTCATCAGGTCCTTCTGCGTAGTTCTGGGATTTTTCATCATCGCTCTAATGATCATTTTGAACCCATTGAATGAGACGTTGCGTGAGGACCCAGATGGAGAGAGATTATCAATAGTCTTCTAGTTGTTCCCACAGTTGTGTGTTCACACCAACCTGCTTCCTGTTGTAGATTAATTTTTCTCCACCTGGTGCAGGGCTGGTTTTCTTCCTGGTGTCCTTTGACAGCTCTGGTCGTGACCATGGTTGAGTTTGAGGCTGTGGAGAAACAGGTGCCTTTTTATAAAGGTAGCGAGTTTAAACAGGTGGCACTACAATGAGTGGAGGACAGAAGAGCTTCCTAAAGAAGGAGGACAGCTCTGTGAGGGTCAATCATCCTGCTTGTTTGCGGGTGATTAAATACTTATTTTTCACACATTCGTTCAAAATCCTACAATTCAATTTCCTGGATTTTTTTCCCTCAGTTTATTTCTCCTGGTTGAAATCACAGCTCTCATCTTTTGTTAGTAAGAGAATCAGTGTCTGACTAAATACTGCGGATCATTATCAAACATGATGTTTGTTGTGTGTTTGCCTTGAGCTACTATGCTGCTTCAGGACCTTCATGGCTATTATAAGCCTGGTTTATTTTATAGTGTTCCCCACTGATAAATAGCAGCATCATTATTAAAGTTTCTAGTGCTTGAGTGACAAAAAAGCAAAAACAAAGAAATATTCCCCCCAAAATTAGTAGGTTTTAAGAAACGACGTGCTAATAATGATTTAACAACTAACGACATTGAATGTGAAGGATCATTAATACGATAGTGTACAGTCATATCAGCCATGCTGCAGTGCAGGCATGGTTATCCAGGCAGTGCGAAGTTTGACGCCTTGTTATTTTCAGAATAAAATCAAACCACCTACCTTTGACCAGTGAAAATGGCTCATAGGTTGACCGCTTATCAAACAGGCTAATAAACGTATTTCTGGACTTTTGACAAAATAAAGATGGATGGCTGTCATTTGGAAATAAAGTAAAGGACTTTTTATTCAGGGAGATTTCCATCAATACAGATGCAGCTAAAGAGCCAATTCAATGAGCAGCTTCATCATTTAGACCCACATTTCTGAGAATGTTGCTTCAGTGTCGCTTTGAGGCCAAGACAAGTCAATAAAACAAAAAAACAAAAAAAAAAACTGCACTGTCTGCTGAAAAGGTTTGAGCAAACAGGCTTGACATTAATACTCCTTTAAACCCATCTGCTTAGATTTAAGAGTCGGCAAAGACGAAAGGGAGGAACATGAAAGGGAACAGAAGAGATTTAATTACACTGAGCATCCATGTGGTGTATTAGCTGCCTGTTCTTCAAACAACATGCCGAGCCTCACACCCACCCACCCACACACACCCACCCACCCACACACACACAATGAAAGCCGCTGACACTGCACCATCATTCCTATGTCATGGTCTTTGGCCTCAATCGCACTTGATTGGGATCCTTGATAAAATTGCAAAGTTCTGCATTTTTTCCAAACCTGCATCAGGAGATGATGCCTAAAAATATGTCAAGTTACTCTGAGTGTAAACGACCAGGAAGAAGTAAAATCGTGAGGGGTTAGAGCCATGTTTTAGTCTACGTACTGGCGTACTGACATGGACATCCAGAGCTGTAGATCAAACACACTGAAGATGATTTGGACGGAGTTGAAGTAAATTTATGTCTTTTTTATTCTTTAGTTCATCAATAAACCACTCGGTGTTCTACAATATACAGTAACTCTTGTTTTCCTGATGGATGTGGGACAAAATGTGCACAGCCTGTCATGTAGGACCAACTTCAGACTTCCTGGCGCCCCATGAGACGTCCTCACCACCAGTCCTCCGTCTCTTTGGGCCAATCTACCCCCATACCCCGCTGTCACTGAGACACGGGATAACCTCAACTATATAACTCTACGTCTCCATAACTATAAGTTTCCATTTATCAATATTTATATGAAAAATAAAAATTAATAATTAATAATATGTTGTTTTTTTTCTTTTTAACCCAAAGTAGGTCATAGCTGAAAAATTGTAGATGTTTTGTCTTGTCTATTTTTTTCAGCAAATAAAAAGATTAAAAATATGTGAAAACATCTCGAGCTCCTTTAGTTTCATCAGGAAGAGTTTCTTCAGATTTTTCTTCAGATAGTTGGATTGGCTCGGACTGTGACCGGGTCTTTCTAATTCAAAATTGAATCTGACCGGATCATTTTTTTAATCTGAATTCACCACGATCTCTCTTCATATTAACGCTTCCATATTTCCAGCACTTTCCTTTCGTTCGCTCTGTCCCTTATCTGACTTTGAGCTTTGTTCCCTAAAGATAGTTTTTGTTTAGCGGGTTCTGTAGAAATGTGGACCTGTACAACATCTTTAGATTCAACAAAGTTCTCTCGGTCCCATCCCTGATTATTGTTCTGCCTAAACAGCTCGTCTGAAGATCAGCTATACTATTTGTATAAGTGGGTGATAGCTGAAATATTTGTCTGTAACATGTTCTTAGATTTTCCTCTGACTTGCTTTTTTCACACAGGTGGGCTCTGTTAACCTATTTTGCTATTTCTGTAAAGAACTGGTGGCATCTGACTTTAATTAGACATCAGAGTAAAGAGGCTGGAGAACAAACACCATGTTTTTCAGATATGTTTTTAAATTGATCAAATCATTTTCATTTTTTTCACAATGATTTGCTGTTTATATTGGTCCTTAAAATTACTGTAGTTAGAACATTACCAAATGGCAAAGGAGACGGTAAAACCTAAAAAGAGTTTAATGCTTCTTTTCCAGGTAATAGTTAGCTTGTGAAAAGTGAAGCTGTGTCAGATTACCAAGGTGCAAGTTTTACATGAACGACCTTGAGAGGTCTTTGTCTAATTTACTTTGGCCAAGAACATTCCAGAAGCCTTTCAAAGTCAATTGAGTTTCAGCCATAGAGTTTGGCCAGTCCTGCTCCCAGCTCAATCTCCAAGGCTATTTTTATCCATCCGACTGACAGATCAAGTGGCACTGATCAGCACACCTGCCTCTCTGTGCTGCAGGGTGGAAGGAGCAAAAACTGGAGCTCATACATCAATGTGTCACCAACCAGGACCGTCCGAAAGGCCCCTGGGATCAGGCCTCCCAGTGCTAGGCCATGACCAGAGACACCTCTAAAATCCCACATGGATGTGTGGGATTTATAAAGAGGGTAACCTCTGTACTGTGCCTTGAACAGGCTTATCAGGAGAAAACGTAAAGTTCTGTTGACTGAGACATTTTAATGACATGGGTAAAATATTTTAAAGTTTCAGAGAAGCACTAATGGTCTTGGCTTTTCCCTTGAGCTAAAGCTATCAAGAAACTTTCCAAACATAACAATCAGTTACGGCTAAGTGCTGATTCAGCTTCATATATAAACCATTTGTTTGCAGCTTAAGCAAAATTATGTTCATTATGTGAACCTTGTAAAAATCCTGTAAAACATTTCCCTGAAAATGTCAAAAAACATCTTAAACCGTTTAGAGCATATGCTAAAACCTGGATTTTAACCTGATGAATCAGTTTGTAGTTTTCGAAGTTTTAACAGATATGTTTTATGTTAATACACAGAATTTGATGGTTCTGCTAAAGAATGTTCTGGTGGATAGTCTTGTTATTGAAAACCGGTCCTAAAGGGTTTCAATTACCTTAAACCTCAACATAATAGATTTTAATAGTTGTCACAAAATGTCTACCCTCCTTGTTTACTTCTCTATTTCCTTGTAGAAGTGAGGAGATGAATGATCTGAAAAATGTTTGTATAATGGTGTTATATAATGGAGAAATGGTTTTAGTTAAGCAACAATTCATTTTTGAAATATTAATGTGAGGAACTAATTGTATCTTATTAGATTGAATGTAGTGTGACATCACACACCATCTTATGTTTACATGTTTGGCAGGAAACAGGTCCAAGTGAGTCGCTTAGCCCTTCCCCAAGCATGAAATGCCACCATCAGCATAGCATTAACACCATTAGCAACACACATCAGTTGATGCTAATGGTGAAATTAGCATCACATGATGGTAATGCCATAACTTCTCACTTGTTGACTAACAGAACAAAACATTTGCCAGAACAAACTTGCCTTGCTAACAACATTGTAATCTCATAAGTTACCTACTTTTTCACATGACAACTTCCTCTCAAAGGTGTTGCTGTTAAGTGGAATTTATCCTTTGGAGGGGGGGGGGTTAGTAGCAAGAGGCACCATTTGTCACAGGTCTTGTTTAAGGATATAAAAGTACTAAACAACCCACCTAGTACATAGAACTTTTCTTACAATGAGAAGTAGGACATCAAAACTAACTGTAGAGGTCTCCACTATGATCGAGAGACTGAAGCAAGTTATAAAATCTATATCCTATACAGACTAATAAAATCCTATTTATAACATTATCTGTGGAAACAACCCTTGTCAGTGAATCGAGCAATGCTCGGATCATTCTGCTGCGCTTGGTCCATGTTTTTCAGGGGTTAGAGTGCCTAATACAGGGGGAGAATTACCTGGACTACAAAGTTCAAGTGAGCAAAACAGCAATGGGAAATCGGTGTGAGAACACCGTCTGAGAGAACTCAGACAGGCTACGACTCATCCAGGGCTAGCTAAAGAAGCTACCTGCGAAGGATTGAAGACAGGGATGGAGACGGGTTGCGGTGGACCATGAGGAGGACTGCGGTACATTGAAGCCCACCAGGGAAACAGGACAAGAAGAGCAGATGGCAGGCAGAGGCTAGCCTTTAGAGGCTAACTGCTGGAGGTGGACGTTAGAGGTTTAGAGGAGCCTGCAGGCAGCCAGAGCATTGGTTGGTGACTGCCCTTCTAGGGCTAAATTAAAACAGCTTTTTAAAAGCTGCTCACAAACCTCTTGAACATTCCCAGCTTTATTCTCTGTCAATATATTTTTTTTTTCAATTTTTATTAAATAAAGCTCGTCTCCTCTGCCTCCTTCACTAAAAAAATGGTCGATTCATGATACTTTTCCAATCTCAGAATTTTGATTCTTAATAAAAAGACAATGTTAATGCATATGACACAACTGTGTTAACGAATTTATGGATTTGATGCTTGAATCTGATCAATTCGTAAAATCCTTATCAGTTCATCTCTAATGGAAACAAACTTTGTCATCACTTGACAAGATGGGTAACACTGACGTTGCTGAAGCCACTTTGTACCATGAAGTTCTTCGTATGAATATATAGATGTCACTGAAAATTAGGAACTGTTGTTTTAACAGGGCAGAAACAAATAGAAAAACCATTAAAGCCAAATACTTTTTAAAAGTACTAAACGTTGGATGTGGTGGTATCAATACCTTGATAGGCATTGAAACATAAACTTATTAGTAGGCGTATGACTACCTCAGTGGCCAATGCACAGTGTTAAACAGTTACCTTTAGATTTTAAATTGCCTAAGAGATTTACATGAGTTCAATATTTTATACCCTCAGGCTGTCCATGCATTGCTAATTTTGCTATATCTTCTGTTCCTCTTCTTTCTTCTTTCTCTTCTCGTATTTTTGCATTGCACTGGGAACCTGCTGTCCTAAACCATTTCATTACTTAGGTGAGTGAACTTTATTTTGCCCATGCTGTTGTACGTCATTCTAGGTCCAGTTTGTGTGTTTTTTCTTTGTTCTGACCTAATCCAATGTCTATATTATTTCTATATTTATATATTAACTATTTACAGTATTGTTGAATCAAATTTATTTGCCCGCAAAGTATTTTTTTAATCATTCTGGCTTTTTACGTGTACCATATATGGCAGATGTTTGCCTATATGTGCTGGTGTGTTTTTTTCTGTACAAAAATGATATATCTAGATAATATAGTCATTGCATGATTTTAATAAATCTGGATTCCATCAGCATTAGAACAAGCAGGCTACATCTATATTTTGATATCCCATATGACCTTAAACTATTTTTCAGTATGTGCTATGTTTGAGTAAGAGTATGTGTAGAAATACTTGTGCTTATGTTGAGTGGTTGTATGTGAGGGGAGTTTCTCGTCTAGTTATGGGCATTTGTAAATGTTGCGAAACGGTATAAGAACCACAACCTGCAGAACCTCAGAACAGCAATGAGCCTGTATCACTTGCTATAAAGGGCCACAGCAGTCAAAGGCTGTCAAAGATAAAGCATTACCCCAGGAAACCAAACACCCTTCCCAGAGGAGCTACGCTAGCTTTGGACAGAAGCAGCATCTTACAGGCCAAAGAACAACAGAGTGAGATTCATGACACTGAACTGTCCTGGTCCAACTACAACACAACCCTATGCCATGCTACTCTTGGAAAAAAGCCCCACGGTGAGACGTGGGTTGACTTTTGTCAGGGTCTTCAACACTTCAGCTGTGTCCAGGTGGAGAGCCTTCTCTTCCTGAAGGGCCAAAGTTTTCACTGCTAGAGTGCTATTTAGTGCCTCACCTCCCAAAGAAGTTATTGAGCCTGTTGATGAAGTTAGCATCAATTTCACCCACCGCGGAGGAAGGTTTGTTGTATACTGTAATCGCCCATATACCCTGACACATACTCCTGGTGTTGCTTGTGTTGTAGAAAAGATCCTGGGTTTTCTGACTGTGGTTGCACTTTGCTAACCTGATAGCATGATTTAAGTTGGCTCATTCAGTCCTCAGTGCTTCCTTGTGGCTAAACTTGAAGGCTGAGTTCAGACCTCTTAGCATTTGCCACACCTCCTCAGTCAACCAGGGTCCTTGGTTGGCCCCTGTTCTTGGTGGTGCTGACATCCTCAGGGCATTTGTTGATGTAGGCTGACACAGTCATGGCGTACTCATCTTGTAGCTTAAGAAGGGCCCACAAGTCTTCAATAGGGTAAAGGTCATGCGAGGAAGGGCGCAGGCCATTATCCTTTCATTTTAAGGCCTTTACAAGCTAAGCACACAGTGGAGTACTTTAGAGCATTTTGCTGCATACAAATCTAGTACTTCTTGAAGATGAAGACCACTGCCAGGAAATATCCTCTGAAAACTGGCAGGTGGCTGGCAGTTGAGTTTGAGTCCAACTTTCACTCAGAAAAGGTCTTGCTTGGTCATCTTTAATAATACGACCCAATACTAGCGCCCTGCCTCCACCTTGGCGTCTGACGGGAGGTGCAGCTCCATGTCCATTACTGATCCAACAACAGGTGCATCCTTCTGCTCCATCAGGAGTCACTCTCATCTCATCAGTCCATAAAACATTCAGATATTTCTTTGCCCAGTCTTGTTATTTCAACTTCTGTGTCTTTTTCAGTGATGGTTGGGTATCAGGGTTTGGGTTGGGTTTCCTTACTTTGGCCAGGTTGCAGTTCTGGAATATGACAGCACTGGGTTATAATGGGACCCTGGTAGCTTTGCGTTTGATTCTTCTCAAATCGTTGGCAGTTTTGTGACCCTGTTGACTCATTTCAGCAAAATGTTTGATGGTTCTGTGCCAACACCCTGATATCTTGGGTGTATTTCTCTGCAAGTCTTTTAAGGGTCACTCAAGTCTTTTTTTCTGAACAGCATGTTTGGCAGTGTCTGAGGAGGCTACCTAATAGGTCTCCCCACCTTGATATAGGGAGTTGATCTCCTTAGGTCCCACCCTCCTTCATTACACAAATACACATCAGCTAATTTGCTTATATCCAAAAGCATTTAAGTTTATACAGCTTGAAGTTTGAAAATATGCATAAAAATGATAATATGACCAGAAATATATCTTACCTAATAATTGTGCGTACAGTGTACAACTGTGATGCCAGATGATGGACTAAGTCACTGTCTGACAATCAGGCCACTAAAGAGTCTATTAAACGAAGAATGCGTTTCTAAATGAAAGGAGGAAGGTGGGCACACAAATCTATGGGCACAACGAAGTATCCACGAAACCTGATGTGTACATTTTTAGAAACCGAGACAGACTGAAAGGGGTTCATTATTTACTTGCCGTGACAATCCTGTGCTAACAACAAAATTCTCGGAATACAAAAAATAGTGAAAAAAAATCTCATAATATCCGCCAAGAATTATTAGTTATTTAAAGGTTAATGTTAATAACCTTAATATAGTTTTCTTCTTTTTTTTTATGATTTTATGACGTAATATATTGGGTGCAGGTCAACGTCCATTACAATATGAGGTGAGCAAAACCTTCCTCTGAATTTAATGTCATTTAGAAAAAACTTAGCATTAAGATTATTATTCAGCTTTTTTGTATTTTATGGTTTATTTTATGCAGAGACTTTAGTGAAGTCTGAACGTTTCACGGTGTAGTTTGAGATGGTGATGTGATGCACGATATGTGTGTTTTAGAAGAGATGTTGGGTTTCTGTCAGGATGTGACTTGGTTCTTGTGAAGCACCCGTCCTTTTATTTGGACTGAGTTACATTTGCTTTTACTGAACCCCACAGCTTCAGCACCATAGATCATTTTTTAGGGAATTTGGAAACAAATATCTTAATACTATTTAAGAATCTTAAATATTAAGACACTTTAAAACCTAAACTGGACATTTCAACTCTGTTTAGTTTGTTTTGTTTAGAATATGAAATCCATAAAACCTAGGATCTCATAGTTAGGAGTTTATGAAAAACTCACTTTACTGTAAGTAAAACCAAAAAAAGGTATTTCCTTCCTTCCTTTGAACTTGGCTGCTAAGTTAACTGGAATATCATGAACCAAAATGATGGGATTTCATCTAGAAGAACAAGACTTTATAACTAATCTCTAAAACAAACCTGGTCACAATTCTCTGAACCATAGTTTGATTCAAACGAAGGTTTCTGGGATTCGGCTGAAAGATGCAAAGCAGCCGTTTTACAGCAAAAAGGCTTTTTTAAAACAGGTTTTTCTCATATTTTTTATAAAAGATAGATTAATATCATGGTTAGTCTGTCACACAACACTGTCGTGATGTTGGTGAACAGCTTAGTAAAAACTCCATAATATCTATCTCAGATACTTCACCTGTCCTCCCACTCGCTGGTTTTCAGGTGGTTGTGATCAGTGGCTCCCACGTCAGAAACAGCCTCTTTTCTAAGCAGCTTGTCCTGCGGTTGGATGAGGTCATACACTCACTTGACCTGTTCTTGTTTTTTCGATTGAAGCTCCGTGCTGATCACCTGTTCTTCTCTGTGTCGTTTTGTGCTTCTCACCATCTAATGATTACAGCCACAAGTTGAGCAATCGTATGTTTTGGAGACAGCAGGTAGTTCCTCTGGAGAATCTGCTTTTCATGTTGAGCACATTGCATATCAGAAAAAAGACAACTAATAGATTGTGGCGTATTGGTTTTAAGATGAGAACCTGGGGGATTTAAAAACCTGCAGCTGCATCACACTTCGGGTTGAGTTTATTGAGCTGTGGTTTTAAATTGAGAGAAAAATTCACCCTTTGCCCACTGTGTTTATAGAAGCTTCATGTTGAAAGCATTGCATAAAGAGAGCAGCAAAGAGAGAAAAAGCTGGTGCTTGCGCTGCTGCTGTGCATAAGATTGGATGGGAGTATACTGTAGCAAGAAGCTAAAAGCATCACTACTAACACTGGCACTGATTTCCGATTTCTCTGACGGAGCAGGCCTGTGTATTGGCTTTTCACTGCATTGAGGATTTGGCTCATAGAGGAGCTTTGATGAATGTCTTGACACATCTGTGACCATTATTTTAGAACGCCCCAGAAAAATCAATACTGTTTGCTCCGACTGCCTGAGGCAATGACACCCATGAATGCTTTATTTACCTCTTTATGCGTAAAGATTTGAAGAACCATTCAGTGTTGACTAATGAATGAACTGCCCTGCCAAACGCTGCAGCCATGGCACACAACACTATCTAATCACCCCCAAATGTCACTCTGGCTGTCCTCCATTCATATTCTATTCAGCCTGCAGCTCATCAATAATAGGTAAGAAGTGAACTCAGAGGAGCCATGGTGAGGAGCATGTGCCCCAGTGAGGGCCCATGGAGGCCTGGGGGTGAAAACCGGCGCTCTGCTTCTTCTCCTGTTTCTCCAAGTTAATGAGGCAAATGTCAGTTAAGCCAAAGGAGCTCCTCCTTGGTGCATTGAATTTAGAAGCAAATCAAGGTCCGCCTCTGTAATTGGCACCTGATATGTTGGACGAGCTCGGTACACTGACATTCATTACACTTAATAATGCTCTCCAGGCTCTGCTCTCCTTTCTAACCAGCTGTCTGCTCATAACCCAGCTTCCATTAGGCTTTAAAGTCAGAGAGTCAAGCAATGCTTTTGACATATGTCCTCTATGATGGGGGAGCGAGCGAGCGCGAGCTATTTGTCCGTCAGCCCGTTTGACTTTCCATCACCTCACTGAGCTGCTGATAGACCTTCTCTGCTGGAGAGGCACTTCTAGGTTTACCAGGGTACTGGCAGCCATCGGAGACGACTGCATGATTATCTAGACAAGCTTATCTGGCTGAACCCCCCTGTCATCAGGTCCAGTCAGCTCTCCCCATCAGAGCTCAGTCCAGCCTTGTCCTGCCAGAACCACATCAGATGCTGAATCCTGAAGACTCTGCTGGACCAGCCTGTCCTCTTCAATCAGGCTTCAGTTTCCCAGAACTGCAGGAAGTGCGTCTCAGAGAGAAGCGCTTCTTCGGCTCAAAATTAACGAGACCTGCTGCTGTTTGTGTTAAATATATATGTTTGTCAAATTGTCTCTTTCTATGCAGATTCGGATGGTACTGATGTACCAATACTATAATAATATTGGTTTAGTTTCCCCCTCTGAATAAATGAATGATTGTGGCTGATGGAGCTCAGGAATGAGCTTAAGATCCATATTTATGGACGAACCAAACAGCTGGAGTCGCTTGGTCTGATAAATCGTGTCTCCAGTTTATTCCAGGTCAATTGTGAGAAGCTTTGCTAGCTGCTAATGATGCTAACGTTGGTTCCCTTCCTCTGAGCCTCCTATCAACATTAACAGATATTTTGAAATGTAAGGTATGCTCACCAATAGAAACCTGAGAAATATAGCTGACAGAAGGACACAAGGCTGAGATGTTCAATGCAAATAAACAAATAAAAGCATCATTGTGTCTTTCTTGGATTTAAAAAGCCTCAGTTGTTCAGCAAGAGCTGAGAAGGAGCAGAAGTGAGGAGAGGGACAGTCGTCCTGTTTGTATCTGTCTGAACACGTCACATGGCTTCAGTGCAGCTGGATGGTGCAGACGGGATTAACACTGAAGCATTGTCTGTCAAATCCCACTGTAGAGGCAGAGAGGAGAGTTTATCAACAGATACCCAGTCTGTGATCATCTTGGTAATGATGTGTTCCTGCTTCAGCAGACGTAAAGTGAAAGATGGGAGCAGTGAGGTACAGAAGGAGACAGCTGCAGCTTGGTCCCATGTTTACTAAACCCACACTGTATACACACTGTATACCACATCTACATGACCACACACCTGATAACCTGATTATCCTGACTAACAGCACTGATTGGTGAAGCATCATAAGGAAGGTTTTAAAAGTGGTTGGTCTGAAACATGGCAGCAGTTTTTATTGGTCTTCATCCAATCCTTTATAAGGACCAGTTGGACTTAAGATGTTCAGTTAGTTTTACTTTGCTGCAGATAAACTGCAGGTTATTTCCTAGAACCTCAGTGTTCAGGAGGAAGGAATCCTGATAACAGTCGGAGAGACGTGTCCCAGCGATGGAGACCAGTCCTGCCGCTGCTCTGCCTCCCTGATCAGTACAAATCATCTACTTCAACTGGAAACAAACATCAGAGCCAAAGCAGGACTTGATGAGGACTTGAACAAAAGGAAGACAAGGTTTAAATATCCAAGCATGTTGGTAAGACAGAGGACAGAGAGATTAGCTTATTGTTAGGATGTCAGCATAAAAAGATAACTGTATCAATTCAGACTGAATAAAGTAGGTTTATCTTCTCTGTAAGTCAAAGTGGTTTGATAACATTTATTTAATCTCTAAGCAGTGATACATTCAGATCTAAGAGCTGAATTATTGTTCAGCAATTATTTCCATTTTCTAATGTCAAATGTACTCAGAGCTCTTTCATTTAACCATCAACCAGCAGCGACTAAATGCTATTAAAGACGTATTACATCCGTATAATCACATTTACTGTTATTACAGACTGGATTCTTATTGAAACCAGCCTCACAATAGAATTATGTATTTATTCATTAGCAGGAGGGGCGGTAGAGCATCGTGCAAATAAAATCATTAAGAGACAGAAATCGGAAGCAGATATAAAAGCTCGACTGTCAGCAGTTTCTGGATGAGTTAGAGCAGCCATGAGAGGCATGCAGGATGACTGCTGTTGTTTGATTCAGCTGTGCCAATGAATGCTGACCATTGTTTGTTTGTTTGCAATCACAACTATCAATCTGTGAGTGTAATTAATTCCCTTATGTTTCCCGTCCAGCTTTGGCTTCTGGCACCAATGGGGTAGAAATCCAGTGTTGTTTGTGAGGCCACCACCTCAGTGAACACAGCAGGTGATTCCTTGTCATCTGTGGATAAAGAAGAAGGGCAGATACTGGAGCCTTATCAGCTACTGTGGCCCTTTTAGATTGGAGGCTAAACCCAACCTCTCTGCAGACCTGCAGCAGTCCCTTATTCTATAGTTTGTGCACCTTCCTTTACCCGAGCTAATTTTTACACCAAAACTCAGATTTTAAAAAAACTGCAGCTGATTAAATACATCCACAGACTGAGAGTCAGTATTTGTGTCTTTGCACACATGCTGTTTCTGGAAGAACAAATTCCTCCAGAAAGAACAGAAACAGGAGAAATCCTCAGTTCAATCTGTTGATTGTGAACTCTGTGAAATATGCAGCCCACCTGTTCACTTTAGTGCCTCTTTCAGCCAGTTTGGTTTTCTACAGTTCAAGATTTTTTTCTACATATGATTTACCTCATTGGACTTTGGCAGAATAAAATCTGCAAAACCATAAGGGTGGAAGTTGGGAAGATTAAAGCTTATAAAACATAAAGCTCATAGTTCATCAGTAAATACAGAGAATAAAGATGTGCAGACTGACTGAACAGATGCAGCGTCATGCGTCAGATGAAGCCAAAGAGAACTTAAAATCACTGCATTTCATGATGATGGAATATAAGGAACGATAGAAGAAGATTGTTTAATTCAATTCAGTTTATTTCTATAGCTCCAAATCACAACACATGTCATCTCAAGGCTCTTCACAAAGACAGTTCATT
>JAUZNJ010068917.1:0-26104 GCA_034780135.1 Jordanella pulchra
ATTCTATAAAAGAACAAATGTTTTTACTGCCCCCCCCCCCCAAAAAAAAAAAACTGGTACAGGTATATTTTACCTTTAGCAGATTTTAATTGTAAATGTTTTCTTTTGGAATAACTGTAGTCGGTGGTTGCCTTCATTTTTCTGCATGTTATTAAATCCCTGAAGGTCATTAAAGACATTCAACATCCGTTGTTTGCATCTACAAATATTCTTTTGACAGCGCCATAAATCAAGCTGTACATTTCCCTCGACAACAGTCTTATTTCTCATACCTACCTGAGTTTGGCACCATTTATAAAATACTTTATGTTAAACTTCCTTTTTGGAGCTGATTCATGTTTTTACAACTCATTTTAAACAGTGTTATTTGCACATTTAACTGAACTAAAACAAAGCATACATATGAAATAATGCTAATTTTGTAATTTAAATAAATCTGGGGAAATAATGTATTTCTGTATTGATAATTGTTGGTCATAACCCCAGCCTTCTGTAAAAGTAATTTAAGCGATTATTCAAATAAAAAAGACTTATTTTATAATGGCTCAATTGATGACATGTCCTTTAAATGAACCATTAATTCTAGCTTGTAAACATATTCCAGGTTCAGTAGGATTATGCAGTTTAGTGAATCTCTTAGTTTTTTCAATGTTACTTTGGCGCCACCTTATGTTTTTTTTTTTTTTTCGCTGGTACCAAGAGAAAATATGTCAAGGTAGGATTCTGGAGGAAAAAAGAAAAAAGGAAGTAATGACATGAAAATTACACACTGAAAGGAAAGACACATGGACTCAAAGTTTTATTTTTTGAAACAGTTATGTTTTTAAAAAATACAGTCAACTTTTTTTTTTTTTTTTTTTTTACAGGTAACTTGTCTGTGATCCAAGTAGGAACGACTTTAAGAACCAACCTTGATAAAATACGAATCCGTGTTGTAACTTCTAATTCGGCTGCTCAACCAAGAGCAGTGTTAACCTTTTTTTTTTGTTAATAGGTTAATCTACAGCATTTTTATTTACAAAATTACAGAAAAAGCCAAACAATGCTCCTCCTCTGAAGAGCATTTTGAAAATAATTTAAAAATAAAAATACAATTATTGCAGTATACTACAATCTTGTTACATGATGCAAAAGCACCATCCTAATGTACAGATTTCAGTGCAATTCATTCACACGTGCCCCTCTATGGGGAAACAGGAGCTTTGCCTCAGAGTATCAGAGATGTTGAAACCTCTTTGCCATTTTTCTTCAAATTCAGGACTTCTTTTGAGCATCATACCAGTTTAGACACCATAGTTAATTCCTAAGGTCATCAATGGCTGTCTTCTTCACATTACACACTGATATATGTACAAATTACACAAACAGAAAATGTTTTGAGACCAGAAAAAAATGCAGGAGTGTTACATGCGGAAAAGTATCAAACGTCAGTGAGATGTCATAAATCTGTGGGCACATCACAAAAGAAAAGAGCTGTTTGTTTCTGAAACCAAATCTCAACATGATCCTCTATTAGTCTATGCTATTATGGATCTCTTTGGATGCCAGAAGTAGCTCAGAATTGGATTTCATAAATGAGGAAATCAAAAAATAATACCATGTTTAGTGTAGTTGTGAACTCAAATTGGTTTAGAAAACAGTCTCTTTCACATCTACAAAAAACAAACAAACAGATGAACCAATAGAAAATGCTAGTGTCAACTTTTTAACAAAACAAAGCTAAACCATTTAACATCCACCTAGTCAGTGGAATAATGGTTTTACCCACAAGTCTGACTTCCTATAGATGAAAAGCTTCATCTCTATCCCTAAATCAAGATCTCTGCACTGCTCCGTCAGAAACCAAGCGTTAATATCCTGTTTCATATCTATAATCCCCTCATGAGCCGTGGTTAGGAGGGTGTTGGAGGTCCTGTCCTGAGAATATTGGGTGCAGAAGTGGGTGGAGCTGGAGAGCTGCTGCTGCGGCAGCCTGAGAGGGCCGAGGTGCAAATAGTGTTGGATATAGAGCTGTGTGTGGGACATGGTGGAGCGCCAAAGGCGTGTGGTGAAGTGCAGAGGCAGGGATAATGTGAATAGGCTGCCCAGAAAGGAAGGCTGTTGGATGTGCAGGAATTAACCCCGCATGTCCCAGAGAGTGTCCCAGAGAATGACCAAGAGATGGGCCTAAAGGGGACAAGGAGATGGGAGTAAGGTGGTGCTGAGGAATGTGATGCACCTGGGCCAGCTGGGCGTGTGCGGGGTGAGGATGGTGGGCGTGTGCAGGGTGGATGCCCATTGCTGCAGCGGTCGCTGCGTGGTGTTGCAAGATGGCGTGCTGGACAGTGGTGATCGATGTGCCCGAGGCTACAGAGACCGTCGGCTGCTGAATGTGGATCTGCTGCAGGGCTGGAGGAGGGGGAGCCGGAGCCAAGTTAGCTGCTGCCGCTGCGGCCGCTGCGGCAGCAGCAGCCGAGGGAAATGCCTTAACCTGCTTGGCCAAAAGCTGCTGCTGGATATGCTGCTGAGCCGCCTGTTGTAGTTTGCTGTACTTCTCCATCTCCTCTGGGGTGAAAGTGATGGGCTGACTCTCCAGAGGTGCAAGGCCGTCCTCCTCTGCCTCAATGCCGTCCTCCTCCAGATTGGGCGGAGGGTAGGTGGGGTAGCCGTGCACCGGAGGCTGCTGTTGCTGCATTTCAGGCATGATGGAGTCCATCATTGGGTTCTGCGAGGGGTCTTGACCCGCTTCTGCTTGATACTGGGGCATCATCATGGAAGGGTCTTGTTCAAACAGGGACTGCGGTTCTTGGTGAACTTGCTCTTCTACATTTGACTGTTCTTGTGTCTCTTGCGCTGTCACGGTGTTCTGTGGGGCCTCCTCTACCTTCTGCACTGGTGGGGCTGGAGGTGGGGGTGGAGGAGGGAACTCTCTTATGGGTTCTACAAGGATAACCTCCCCATCTGCTTCAGAACCCTTTCCAGTTCCTGATTTCTCTCCCTCGTCGGGTCTCGTCAGGGGAATCAATGGTTTCTTCCCTGCTTGCAGCTTCCCAAAAAGTGGCAGCATGGCTTTGCTTCCCAGGGCTGGAGGTAATTTAGGACCAAAGTAACCCACTGGTGGATCCTTAATCTTAATGCCAGACTTTGTTCCAGAGTCCTCTGAACTTTTCTTGGACTGAACCCTCTCGAGCAGCTGCCGTGCCGTCAGCATATTTTTGTGCTCCCCTGCATCACGAGATCCGACCGGCCTCAACGTCTGAGAGGAAGACGAGTGCGCGTTCCGGTTAAGGCTTCTTGATGACGAGCGAGGAGACTGGGAGCGATAGATCCGAGAGCGGTTGAAATCTCTGCGATGCGTGTCACTGTCCTCTCGGCCCCTGGTGGAACGTCGGTGAGGGGAGCCTTTGTTGGAGCTGGAGGAGCGACTCGCTGAGCTCCGGCTGCGGCTGTAGCTACGCCTCCATGATCTGGTGCTGGTGCTGCGGCTCCAGCTGCTGGAGCTTCTGGAGCTGCTGTGATGGCGACGCCGGTGATGCTTCCTCCTGCTGTAGCTGCGGGAACGTGAGCGGGAATCGTCTGAGGATGAAGAGGAGTATTGATGTCTCCTGGATCGCCGACGACCTCGACTGTCTCTCCGCTCGTACTCAGACTCTGAGGAACGCTTGGAGCGCCTCCGTCGGCGGCCCTCTGTGCTGTAGTCACTGTAACTGTCTGAGTAGCTGCGGCTACGGTGACTGTAAGCGCTACTTCTTGCCGAGGAGCGCCCAGAGCTGCTGGAGTAAGAGCGGCTGCGAGAGGTTTGGCCACGGTGGCGGCGCCGGCTGCTGCCATGTCTCTCCCCTCGCCTTGACGAGCGGCTGCAAGAGCGCCTGGATTCTTCGCTGTGATGGCGCCGTTGCTCCCGGGGGCTGGATCTGTGATGCCGCGAGCGCTGGGTGTTGGAGCCACCATCTTCCTCACTCTCACTGCTAGGTGGTCTGCCGTGACCCGGACTTTTTTGAGCGGAGGTGGAGCAAGACGCGCTCTGCGATCCACTGGAGTCCGTTTTTTGTCTTTTGGAACTGCTGTGATCTTCTGGCGAGTTGGTCTTATCGGTTTTTCCACTTCCTCCTTGTTCCGCTCCAGACTTCGAAGGCACTTCCTTTGGAGCACGTTTCCTTTTACCCAACTCAACTCCTGCAGCTCCTCCCCCTCCAGCTGAGAGCTGAGCAGATGAACAAGTAGCTTTATCTTCCAACTTTAGCTTATTTTTTTCTTTTTCATCCCCAGCTGCCTCTTCTTGATCTTGAGTTTTATTTTTGCTCTTTTTCCGTTTGTGTTTCTTCTTCTTTTTAGGTTTTTCTTCTGTCGCCTCTGGATTCTCCTCTGCATCTTCAGCTACGTCCTTTTCTTTTCCTTTGCGTTTTGAATGTTTTCCGGACTTCTTATGCTTCTTTTTCTTCTTCTTCTTTTTCGTACTACTGCTGGCGGTTGTGTGTTTTTGCTCATCAGGCTCTGGCCCGCTGGGATCTCCCTTCATTGACGGCTTGTCTTCCTCAGCGCATGTTTCAGGTAGAGGTGCAGCAGCTTCAGCTGTTGGAGCGGCTGTGTCTTGTCCTTTGTCATCAGTCTCTTCTCCAGGCTTGGGGGACTTTCCTGCTTTCCCACCACGCAATCCTTTATTTCTTGAAAGCTTAAAGTCAAAGTAGAGAGGATTGCAGCTGTAAGACAGGGAAGGCTGAGCTTTGGTAAACTCAAGAAGCTCTGTAGGCCACTGCAAAGTGGTACTTTCATCTTTGCTGAGGACAGGGAAGAAGGGACCCATTGGGATTTTAGGACCAGTGTTTGAGTCGGGTGGACTCTCTGTGTTCTCTGCTTTCTGAGTGGGAGAAGTGGGGGCAACAGAAGCCGTGTCCAGCGCACAGGAGACGTTTTCCTCCGTCTTTACTTTAGGTGACAAAGCAGGCGGCTCTGGGTCCGGTGCCAATGCATGGTGACCTTCTTCTTTCTCAGTTTTTAACTCTGTTGCTTTGGACTCTGTCTGATCAGAACTTTCTTCGGCCTTTTGAGCTTCCCCTACTTCTTCTCCTTCTTCTTCTTCCTCTTCCTCTTCTTTGCTCTGACACTGCTCAGAAGCCTTCATAAACAACAAAAACTGGAAGTTAGGTTTTACCCGACAGTGAGCCGGAGGTACATAGTGGTAGTACTGAGGTTCTTGTCCAGAATATCCTTCATCCTTTTTCATCATCATCTTGAGTTTGTTTAAAGTCGAAGCCAAGGAGCCACCGTCATCAGGCTGCTGCACCTCCTCTACTTCAGCCGCACCACCTTTCTCCCCTCCTCCATCTCCTTCAGGTGCTCCCTTAGGACTGTCTGTGCTGCAGGCGGACGTCTCCTCCTGTCCTCCGGCCTTGTCCCCTTCCTGATTCTCGTCTTCCTCTTTAACCTCCTCGCCATGATCAGCGAACACAGCAGCGGCTGTCTCCAGCTTTACAGGGGCTTTCTTAGCAAAGGAGAATGACACGCTGACTTTTGATCCACCACTGGGGGTCGGGGATGATGAAGCGCTCTTCCCCAGTGAAAAATTGATAGTTGGGCTGCGCTTCGGGGAGGATTGGCTAATTTTCTCTGATGGTGATCCCTCACGGATGGCATCTGTCAAAGCAGGGTTCTCAAGTGGTACGCCTTCACCATCCCCTTCTTTCTCACCATCAACAGCAACTGTTGTTGTTTTGAACATGGGGCCACTTCCAGGGGTACTAAAAGAGAAAACAATGGTCATTTTATTGAATATGTGACAATAAGTGCTTTGTGTGATGATTTAAGGTTAGCTGAATGTTATGTTTAGCCAGCAGAGGGCGCTCCAGTGATATGTACATACCGGTCCTGTTTGTCCTGTTTCCTCTGCTCAGCCAGCTCATGCAGGCGCCGCAGCATCTTCTCTTGCTTCTTTCCATCTTTCCGAGAACGGGAGGACACATTGCGTGCAAACTCTCTCTGCTTGAGCTCTTTTAACCTCTGCATCAAATTAAAGAGGACAAACATTTACTGTACTGAACACATTTCGATCATTCAGCTGCTCTTTGTCTGAATGCTTATCAAACCTAAACTTTACCAGACTGTCCAACCCTACTGTTTCAGGAACTTTAAAATAAAAAGTACCTGTTTGTGCGCATGGTCGTACGAGTTAATGTGGTTGTCAAATTCCTGGTGTTTCGTGTACTGCTTGTCACAGAGCTCGCAGTAAAAATTTGCTCTCAGGTCTTCCAGAGCTTTGGCGATAGCCTTCTCCTTTTCCACCTGGTCCTATATTTGACAGAAACACAGTGCGTTTTGAAGAACAGATTAACAAATAATCTACTTTAATACATATTCAAACAGATCAGCTTGTAGAATCCCACCTTGTATTTTTGCCGCAGCTCTTCTGTATCCTCTTTTTCCACTTCAAGCACTCTCCGCTTCTCGGTGGCATCCTCTGCATAGTCCAGCTAAAAGGACAAACACAGCAGTTCCAGCACTTCCACAAAACAAAGCAGCTTGTGAGTCGACAACAGTTTGATGAATTAATACAAGTGCTGACAGTATGGAGTACATTTTTATTTCTGTGTAGTCTTCAACACGTTTAAACGTCTCTACATTTCAATGGAAGGGAAGGTAAAAAAAAAATAAAAACTCTTAGCAAAGATTAAAATGTGCAGACAAAATAAAGGTCAAACATTAACCCATGTTAGGCAGTAACATTTCAAAATCTCAGTGATGCATTTTTACTGAGGGACTCTCTTAAATATAGGAGAAAGAGAAAGACAAAAAGAAACAGTATTTTCATTCAGGAGTGGTGCTAATATACAGCAGGTCATTTCACTCAATCACAGGTTTTCAGTTTTGATAATGACAAATGTTATGTCTGAAAACCAGCCGTAGATCATCAATTTGTTTGCTTGTTGAAGCAATAAACAAAGCAACAGAATTAGTCATTAATGCTAACTGCTAACCTATGATGCAAAAGGAGGTTGATGTTAAAATCAACTCCTAAATAATTTTGTCTTTGTCTTAAAAAAGGAAAAACCAATTTGATTGCAACCGTTCTTCCAAAGACTCTGTGGCGTCTCCTTCAATATAAACATTTTATAACCACATCATGCACGAATCAGCATTAGTGGCTTAAAGTCTTATAGAAACTCCAAAATGGGAACTGGCCACTGGTCTGATTGATGAATCTGATGTTTTTCGGGTAAATTACAGATTATTTTCTTGGTCTTTGCATTGAACCACTGAAGGAAAATACAACAGGTGTTCAATAAAATGCATCTAAATTATCTGGTATAAAAGAAAAGTTTGTGTTCCAATTGTGCTTTATGATTTCGATTGTTATACTAATCTCAAAAATAATCATTACAGGACCTTAAATTAAAAAAAAAAAAAAACGCTGTATTACGGAAGCATTGGCACAGTAAGAGACTAGACCCCATGCTATAAATAATTTGGCACTGACAAAAAACACAGTTGCATAATTGACTCATTTAAAAAGTAGTTTACTGGCATTTGCTGCACTTTAAATTTGTGATTGAATTATTGCACCAGAACTGTGAGCTTTGGTCAAAACTCAAATGTGCACGGTGGTCTTTGGGATGTGAATGTTTTGCGTCATTTTAAAACGATTTTAAGCTCTAGATTTAGGTGTCAAAATGAGATTTGAAACCAAGGACAGAACAAAATAATAGTGACCTAGTTTATTCAGTGGGGCAACAGCAAAGCTGCCGATGTTGTTTTTCAGATTTTCCATCAGAGACTGGAAAGATACTCCATGACACTGCGTTGGTCTGAAAACAGTTACAACAGGCAGCGACACTAATGAATCTTATACCAGTAACCAGCCATGCCATGTTTTCTCATAGCTATTTAAATCTGTGTGGTTCTCACAGTGGAAACTTGCCTGATTTTATCTGGATAATTCCTAAGCCTGACGTCAACATTAAAAAAGGACAAAATAGTACTTTTCTGCATCTCACCTCCATTTCCATTCGGCCCATCCCCATGACATCATATTTAAGGACAATGGGCACAGGGTCGGTGCGTCCTGGGGCAGAAGAGACAGAGAACACTAGTTGAGTCTTTTAAATTTGGGACAAAACATTCATTCGAAGACAGCCTGCTTTTAGAGCATAGGGTGCTGGGGTTAGAGTATTTTATTTTATTTTTTTTTTTGCCTTGAAAGTGCAAAGAGACCAGAAAGCTACAGTGAACCAAACACCAGCCATTCTCACAGCTTACTACAGCCACCTCAACTAAAGTGGGCTAAATGTAATGTGGCCTTTGGTTTTTATTGTCAGTGAACTACATTAATCATAGCTTTGCTAAATTCCTGATGGATTAAAAATGATGAGTGCATTTACTGCTGGACTGCTGCTAGACCAGGTTTCTAAGGAAGTGAAAGCTTGTGGTCCTATACATGGGGTTGGTGAAATTTTAGTGTTAGGTGGAATTGCAACATGTCTCCACAGCCTCCTTATCTATAAATCTTTAATGGAAGAGGAACTCCCAAAAGTCGATGAAACCAATTGCCTAATTTCTTACAGGACTGTCTGTAGCCAACGCTTCTCACTGAGCTGGAGTCCACAGTTTCACTACAATGTCAAAGAAAGTCATTTCTAATCGCTCAAGTTAAACAATGTAAGCTGTGAAAAGAGCTAGAACAGAAGGAAATTAACTTTAGGAAAATGAAACCAAAAGACAATCAAAACAGAATGAAACATTATAGATATGAAATATTTAAAAATCAAAACTACTTTAGAGATTGACACAAATTGCTTAATCCACTTATAATCAGCCAAACAAAGCAGAGAGAATGTAAAAAAAATAAATAAATAAAGACACAAGCACTGAACTACAGCAGAGTGATGTCACAGGCCAGGTGTTGCCATGTTGACAGTGCAAAGGGGGGGGGGGGATACTTACCTGATAAAACATGAGGGGGTGAGGAGGAGGAGAGGGGAGGACAGACAGACAAATAGATAGAAAGACAGGGGAATCTCAAAACAAAAAGCATAAAAAGAATTTGGACTAATCTGCTGCTCCTGATGCCAGCCAGAGACAAAAACCAATCTTACTGAAGGCGATTTTAATTCAGTTTGGTTTCAGTTTTTTTTTTTCTCCTACCATTTATTTACAAATTACCCCCACCCCCAAATTTCTATGCATTCCCTTAGGCTAACAAAGAATAAATACCTGGACGGATTTGCTCCAAGTTTAAAGGTACGCCTCTGAAAACCAAAGAGAAGTTGCTTCCTTGTTAAACTGAGTAAGACAGACATTTGATGTAATTATCTGAGTCATTCCTGTGCTCGCCTTGGGTAATTTAAGTCATTACAGCCCAATGACTTACCCCCCCCGCCCTGAAATCACTAATGCATGGACACTGTAACATGTCTTTGCCTGCCTGGACTTTCAGTCCCACTGCAGTGTCTCTGAGTTAGACGAGCTTTTAAACAGAGATCTCTCTCTTACCTCAATATTCTCATTGGATTATTCATATAGAGGAAGTAAGAGGAAATGGCTGTTGGTGTGAAACAGCGGACACAACTCTACAAAAAGATGTGCGATTTTACACTCTTTTACAAACAGCATCGGAGCAGAGAAGCAAAGACTAAGGTCTGGTCTGTTAGCCAGCCACTGCAGTGGTCTGTCTCAACTGAGTCACAAGCAAGGCCCAGAACTGAAGGCTAATGAACGATTACAATGATCCCAAACTATCACCAGTCCTTAAACACAGTGGCAATACCTCCACATTACCCCATTCCAGTGGAAAACAAAGGGACCAGACAGAAAACAAATGTGCAGCTAAATCACAAGGTGTGAATCACAAGGTTAAAAAAAAACTGAAAACAAAATGACAAATGTTCTAAGAGTAATACAGATGCATGGTAATATACAAGCAGCAGAATGAGGACTAGGACAGAGAGAATTGAAAGCCTATGTAGCATTGGTGCTCTGATGAGAGGAAAATGAAAATAATGGGAGAAATTAATAAGAAAACAAATAAATAAAAAAATTCAATTGGGGGATAAAATAACATTTACCACTAAGTTTACCATCAGCACAACATGGGCAGGATCATATCGCTGTAAAAAAGAAACACCAATTGGTTAAGCAGGAAGATTGAGGCACATAGAGAAGGGGAGGTGGGGTTGGGTGTGTGGGAGTGGGTTTGCAGAGCGTTCCCAGAGGACCTTTTGTAAGTCACCGCCCACCCCCACCCACCTCATCCCTTTACTCAGGACTAGGTGCTTACAGGAATCTCCTCTCACAGCTTATTCAAGCCGTTTGTCCAAGTCCCCAGGCCCCTAAAGCGGCGATATTGTTTTGACTGCAAATGTAGTACAAGGAACCAGACTACCATCCTCTTAACCTCAGCTTTTACACTGCAGGACATTGTAACCAGTAATTTTACTATATAAACCAAGTGGCATAAAAAAATAATAATAAAAAAAGAAAAATTAAGAGGACTGCCTGAAATTTCTCTAAAACAGTTGAGTTTATACGTAGCACCTTTTTACTGGTTATCAACAACCTGTAGTGAAAAAGCAGCTACATTACATTCAAGAATTTATTCCATGTATGTCTATAAGAAATATTTTACTTTGAGAACCTAAAAAAAATACATATCAGAGAGCATTTTATCAAAGAGAACTTTAAATGACAAAAAGTAATAAATGCATTTAGGCACGGGCCAGTAGGAGATCCTTACAGTATGATGACCAGAAATAAAAATAATTTTAAAAAGATCAAATCTACTTATTTGGGCAAGCAATGAAGCGCAGGGCTGTGAGATGTTTAATCGGACAGTGAAATGTTTAGTATCCTAAGATGTTTTCATGAGACAACACTGAAAACACAGTCCATAGCTTGTGTAACATTATAGTTTTGCTTTCCCCACAAAATGACACGAAACCATTAATGTCAAACCAGTAGCAACAGAAGTAACGGTGCTGCTTTTTCTACTGTCGGCTCCGATAGACTAAACAAACTGCAAGCCTAATTTCTAACACTGAATGTCTCAACAGAGAATACCTATATATCAGAGTCTGTAAATACAGCATTTTGTCACTGATGTGATTTTATGTACTTTTGTTTTTTCAAAGCTAATGTTATGTTGGAGGATTTTTATAAACATTGCAAAACATTTGTCATTAAGTTTGTATAGACATCTGTATTGTAACGTAAATTTTGACCATATTTTCCAGCCCTGAATGATGGAGTATGGTTTGTGTGACAAGCTGGCCGTCGAACTTTTAAGTGCAGGCAAAACTAGGGGAGAAATAAGGCGTGACAAATAATTCAAATTCGAAGCATTTGTTGAGCCAACAACAGGATTAATAAACCACCTTCTGATGGACATTACTGTTCCTAAATGAGTGCAGATTTTAGAGAAGATGTCACCAATGCTGCCCTCACCGTTTGTGCTTCTTACTGGCTTTATGTCTGTAAGCTCACAGCAAAGCCAAGTTAACAGTGGCCCTTCTTTACGGTTTGACCAAAAAAACCTTAAACCCCGTTAATCAAAGACGTTCTCTGGTATCCAATAAAAGTGACTTCATGCATCAGGAAGGTCTGAAGCAATTATTTCCAAACCTACCTTGAAGAATATTGACCTGAATAACATTAACTGACCCGTGCCTAAATATGCAACACTTTTTTCTTTTATAAGATGGGTAAAAAGAAAAATCGATTTTCCGATTCATGCCTCTTGGGAAGACCACCATTTTCCCCCTCAAAGCTTTTTTGCCTTGCATAAGCTTGTTGTAGCTCCTCAATATGTCTCCTGAAGATCCTTTTCCCCCGGCTAGTCTACAGGCAGCAAGCTCAGTCTGGGATGTGCTTAACCCGACAACAAATAAAAATATAAAACATAGGAACGTACCTGAAAAAGTAGCCAGCAAGGCTTTCAGCAGTGTTTAGAGTCCATATTGCTACAGATGCAAATAACAAAATAACAGTGTCCATTTCTTTCCTTTTTTTAACTTCTCCAATACGTTTTTATTTAATGATTATTGTGGTTAAGCATCCTTACTCCAACACTGCTTAAAGCCTCTGGTGAGTAAAAGATTGAGGCAAGCAGGAGTGCACCTCTGGACAAACATGCTGTGCAGAAGGAGCAAAGAAACAGGGGGAGGATGGAAGTCTGTACCATGGGGACAGAGACACTCCGAGTGTAAAAAAGGTGGAGAGGTTTTCCCTGTAAGTTGACTATACGGCCCGGTAAGTAGCAGACACACATCTCAGTCCCACATAATGACCACACACATACAAACACAACTTTTCACTGTTTTAGAGGTAGAAACAGGTAAACAAGCAGAGGGGGAGAACTTTTCTACACGGCAAGCCATTCAAAGTCTGAGCCGTGGTTACAGCCAATCAGATTACTTCAACAGCAGCCACGGAAACTCAAAGAGGGGGGAAAAAAAAAATCTAAAATACATGGAGATGATGATTCTAGGGAATGTGAATCATTATTCATGGGTTCCTAAATCTACTTTGATTTCACATGGATCTTGATTCTTTGTACAAATCGAAGCATTTTCTCTTAAGCAGATTGAAATAAAGGTTTAGTGATTATGAAGCAAAGAGGAAGAAGCTGACAGAGGCCATTAGCCTATGATAAACTGTAAAAGGAGTATTACATTTAGGTCAACTGCAGAGTGGGAGAAAAAAAACACACCCACACATGCATACTGACATAGAGAGGGGATCCAACAAACCTTACCTAAAAGGGGCAAAAGGGACAAAAGAAGAACAAGAACAAAGTCAATACAGTGAAAAACGTAAAGAGGGGACAATGCTTTAACTTCAAATTTCAACAACTGTCTCTTCTGGCAGGGAGGACAGGAAAGAGGAGGAAGATTACCATGATTACCCAGCATACTTCAATGAGATGTGATGCTGTGATTAGTATGGGAGCCTACTAACAAGTTTGAGAGGGAAGCGGCCTCTAAGCTGAGCCATTAACTCCTACACAACTGGACACAATTTGCTGCAGTCTCATCTGCCCACAATGTAGGATGCTTACATAACCACATGAATTCTGCCAGAGGCACAAACAACAGCGCAGTCATCCCCTGCAATGTTTTCTCTCCTCCACATCACTTCGAATATATTGCCATTTGACTCTTCAAGGCCGGATGGAAATAAACATGGATGGAAATTTCTGCCGTGCTGTTAGCCTTCATGCTTTTGTCATCTTGCCCAGAATGAAACAGCTTCCAGGTCTAATCGGCTCACTAGCCTCATTTATGCTGAAAATACCTCCGAGACGACACCAGAAACTAAGGCTATATATGTACATAAACTAAAAAGCTAGCTGGGCAGCAACAACACAGAAAAAAACAATATCAGACAATAAAGTTCACTGTAGTGCCACAAGAGGATCTCACACTCTCAGTGCTTATCTTCAATTATTTCAAGCCACCCCTAAAGCAAGATCAGGAATCTAGACCTCCGCTTTTCTGAAGCCAACTTATCTTTTTGTTAAGCAAAGGTTTAGCAGTTTCAGTTTTTTGGAAATGGGAACTTGTAGAACCAGCAAATAATGTCACACACGTTAAAATGCTGTTATTAGTTATGCAGGAATATTTCAGCATTACGTTACAAAGTACAGAAATGTTACAAGAAAATGTTTTGATGTTTTAATATTTTTGGTTTGAACAGGATTTTTCTGGCAGCGTGAGATGTTTTTTTAAAATTAAAATACTAACATTTAGAACAGATGTTATAGGAGGACAGGTTATATTGTCCATCAACAAGCTGCAACACTGCAGCAAAGGAGGATAAATGGTTCATAAAACACTAAAATGGTTCAGAATTAAACAAGGATTTATTGATGAATGTGGAAAAAAAAAAAAAAAGAAATCCTAAGTGGACGTTAGGATGCCAGACTAGCATTCATGTGCGATGCCACATAACATCCTTTTAAGATTAAGTTCTAAGATCACTGAGGATTAAAAAAAATAAACATTCAATAAACTGTTGCAAAGTTGGAGAAAAAATGAAAAATACAGAGAACAGGGAGTTTTGGAAACCTGCCAGAACTACTGCTACTTATCTGTTTATCATATGAACACAGCAGGTTTAAATGGTGTAGTTACAAACGACCTGAACAGTCCATGTATTCAAATATCCAATATCTTTACATCACCTTTAAACTCAGTGAATCACTATCAACTAGCTGCAAACGAATGTGCAGCGACAGCTACTTCTTTTCCAAATCTTATTAAAACGTAGCATCTGATAGATCAGATCTTCTTTGATATATCTCTTAAAAATGATCTTGTATGGCAGCTGTGAAATACACTGGAGGAGCATTTACATTGTTTTTTAGGCCCACATGATTAAACCGTTTTTCTTCCATTAACGTGTGAATGTTCTGCAAAGTTGCTAAAAAATAAAAAATAACAGGCTGCATAAGTTAAAAGATAAAAGTGATAAACTAGAGTTGAAATGGTTAATATAATGAATATAATTAACCCAAATATTCCAATTAATTCAACATTTAATGTTTAGTTAAACAAAAACTAATTTAAATGTGGCCCACATACAGGCTACTGGCCTTCAACAAACAACAGAAAGATTTAGGCTCTGAATGCGTTTTAGAAACCAGCAGATTCTCTATTTTGTGGCCTATAAGCACAATTTTTGCAGAACATGAGCAGAAATAGGAGGAGGATATGCAGTTCAATGCAGGTGCAACAACCACAGAGGTCCCCATACGCTCATGTTAATACTAATATGACAGTTGGTTAAAGTTACCACTACAGTGTGCAGAGCTGCAAGCAGGAGTGTTAACACAATGATTTATGTGCATGCAGATGTTTATTTGGAGCATTTTAAATGTAATTACTTTAACTTTATACTGTATATTAGGCAATGTAGCTTAATTATTCACATGCATGTATGTGTGCTCTATATTATGCACCAATAAATCTAGGAAATGCTAAAGCTTTAATAGCAATATTTAACGTTGAGTGCAAAAGTGAAAACTTCGACATCTAAGATAAAGGAATGTGTTTTATTTGGGGGTTCTGCAACAGATATATAAAAAAAGGAAAATTTGAATATATAAAAGATCTCTTGAGCAAGAATACTCCTTTAAAACTCTGGGTCTTATTTTACTGCTAAACAAATGCTTCACAAGAAAATCAACATTAAAAATTCCCCAAATCTTACTTTCTGAAACTTAATCCTCTACAAGACTCCTCAAACGCCTCCTATATTCAAGTTCAAGAGAAGACAAGTTGATAAAACTGGATCATGTTTGTTCCTTTCCCAATTGTTCGACGCCAGAATCAAAAAAAGGAAGAGGTCAGAGAGAGAATGTGAAGAGAAAAGAATCTGGAAGGGTATCATAGATAAATAAATAAAAATAATTAAAAAAATGAAACTATGAGTAGAAAAAAAAAAACAACAAAAAAGTAGAGAGTGGCTCAGTGCCACCAGCAAAAGGTGAACATGAGTGTACTTCAGAGTAAATCCTTACCCTGCATGGTCTTGCCAAGTCCTTGCCCCGACTTCCATCCATGCTTCTGAAGCAGCCGGTGTCCGATGTTATCCTGGCAGAGAAAAGAGAGGAGAAAAAAACCAAAAATATTCCAATAATAAGAGGAGCTATACCCTGTGGGCATGAATGAAAACATCAAGACAAACAAAACACTCAAATCACACGATCATCATAAGCACAACCACCACCACCATCACCATTGTCGTTATCATCATCACCTACAGCATGTAACAATCAGTGTCCTCCAGCACAAGGAGTGTTAGGGCGGTAGGGGGAGAGGGGTAAAGGCTGGGAGACTTGAGCTGAACGATAGGAATGCCTCTATGTTAAATAAATACATGAGTTTTTGTGTGATCTGTAACCTAAACGATTTACTCCTACAATATGAATGTATTAAAACAAAAAAGTTTCTTCAGGCAAAAAAAGAAAGAAAAGAACTAGTATTATAATCCATTTAAACACATCAAATAACATTCACTATGTAAAAGTTAGGAGGAGGAAGAAGCAGAGGGCAATATATATGTATCGCACGCATACATATATGATACACTACAGAGTAGGAGCTTAGTACACAAAGAAAAGAGACACGGAAACAGGTATGGAAATCTAGCAATAACAAAATAAAGACCAGAAACTCCAAGCTTGCTGTGAAACCGTAACCATGACAGAGGGGGGCGGGGACACACCATGAAACATTCAGCTGTCACAAAAATATAGCGAAAGGAAGAGACAGAAGTGGAGCTTTTGGGCCTTGGATTACCATTACAAGGCCCAGAGTGGACTGGTTATGCATGTGTGAAGAGCTGTGTGGGTTTGAAGATGAAGAGAAGGGCAGTGTACCTCTAACCCCATTAGATATCCTCAAAATTACCAAAGAGCATTTTTTTGGACGCCTCTTACATTTTTTATTTCATCAAGAATTGTCAGATTCCAACCATGTTACAACCAATGGACCAACAATCTGTAAATCTGCTTTATTTTGAGTCATTTTTTTTTAGTTTTACTGATAATTTACTATGTGAAAAACAATCCTGGTTGAATCAGACAACTGATAATGAGTAAAAGAGAGTTAAGAGGCAGTCGGAAAAAATGCAAAAGAGCAATTTAAAGCACACTGTGGGGCAAATGAGCAAATCGTGTTATTTTACTACTATTGGTAAGGAATTAACAAAAACTTTAAAGTAAAATGCAAGATCATCCCAACACTACACACTACAGTACATCCTCAAGCACATATAAACAGGAAACAAGGACATTTCTGTCTAAGCAGTGTTTTCTGTTGTGATTATAATTATTCCAGGCTTGTCTAACATTCACCAGAGTGCTGCATTCTATTAAAAACCATTCAAATCAAACAGAAAGGATATTTATAATCACAAAGAGACTGACGTCGACTTTCACAAACAAAAAGTGAAGGGTAGGAATTAAACAAAATAGGAAAAGGGGGGAAAAAAGCATGCAGCTTTTTGTTAAAATGCTTTTTAACAAAAAGGGTCGTCGGTGTTAGTAGGAGCACTGCGAGTGGTACACATACAGTGGGGTGGGCTAGGGGGAGAGGGCAGGTGAACAAAACTCCAGCTGAGTTAGTCTGGGATGTATCAGGCACAGTGAGGGAGGATGGCTCAAGGCTTGAATAGATCTCTTTGACAAGAGGTCAGGAAAATGGGCAGAACAGAGCAGGCTGAGCCATGATGGAGGTATGTTTTCAGGTGGTGGAGGTGAGCTGGCTTTGGAATAGGTTAGAGCGTGTCAAGGGGGTGGTAGCCTCAAACACACGGCACACACTTCATCTCTGCCCAGAACGGTGCAAGAACAGGAGATTTGACTTAATCCTTTATTTTAAATCACACGCACAGTAGCCTGTTTTAGCTGCATTTAAAGTATCGCAGCTTTCCACATAATAAAATGCCATATCATCAAAATAATTAAATAAGAACCATGTGACTGATTTATGCGTTCTAGTATAAGAGATGAGGCCATCACTACCTGCTTATTGTAGAGTTTGGGATTTTCTGTGTGACTGTTGGATCATTTTCCTTTATAGGAAAAGATTGTTAAAGTTCAGCAGTTCTTATTCCTTTTAGAACTAAATACTTCTCACTGACAGGTAATAATATCTCTGTTAATGACGCTGGGTCTCAATGTTATTACTGTGTTATAACAGCATCGAGGTCAATCATTTGCAGAACTCTCATATGAAAAATTAAAGAAAGCGAAAAATTTTAATCCACTCAGAACTATGAGCATGGAAATACTTATATTACACATTATCAAACCATATTTATAAATTGCGATAAAGAATAATAAATATAGAACATAAACTTCCCTATTTTGTGATGGTATATTTCTATATTTTTGGAGCAGGCAGGATGCAGCAACAGTCTGCACCTGTTGAC
The DNA here is from genome assembly GCA_034780135.1 of Jordanella pulchra. Lineage (NCBI taxonomy): Eukaryota > Metazoa > Chordata > Actinopteri > Cyprinodontiformes > Cyprinodontidae > Jordanella > Jordanella pulchra. Next base: position 17,902 of record JAUZNJ010068917.1, read on the forward strand.
AGTAAGGAGATTAGGTCAAGATGAGCTCTGTGGAGGTTGGCGGCCAGAGATGACGTGAATGCTGGGTGTCGGACAGCAGATGAGTGCACAAAAAGAATAGACAGACGGATGAAAGCAAAGACGGCGAGTCCAACAGCAGTGCAAGTGGAGTGAAGGCATTTCCATACGAACCTGGCTTTAAAATACTGGGCTGTCAAAAAAACAGTCACACGTGACACAACGTAAGAAACCGACCAAACGCTTTCAACGGCAATTCTGCTAGCTTCTCTAGCTCTTAAAAATACTGATCTCTCTCTCTCTGCCTTCAAACAAACATTAAACTGTATACAAACAGAAAAGGCAGACATTTCAATACATCCACCAACTGACTGTTAATACAGGAGAAAGGAAATAAAACAAAATGTTAAATCAAAAGAGATCTAAAAGGGTGATGTTTTTGTTTTTTTGCGCAATGTGCCGTTATTGGCACAGTGCAAGGCAAAAGATATGGAGAAGGGAAGTGATATGCAGGGGACCCCACCTAGAGACCTCAGAATTTAGTCTGAATGTTTTCTTGGCATTTCTATTTCATGGGACAATATTTGCATTATCACTCGTCAAGATTGAGGGAAACAAGCCTAAATATATTTTTTAAAATCTAGCTTTTTTTTTTTTTTTTTCTTAAAATGGCTTTTACTTTAGCAGTAGATCAAATTTGGTATTTTTCCTTAAAGTCAGACACTTGAGGATCCGTTTCAGAGAAAAAGCAGCCACTTTCAGTCTGGCTTTGCTCCTTGCGAGCCTGTGTAGATTCTCTGGTTTATGTCTTTGCATGTAACCAGTCAGTGTCAGACGTGACAGGCGAGACTAAACCAGAACAGGTGTGGAGAAGTACCGTAAGCTACACTAGTAAAATAAAAATGTTGTGCAAGATACTCTAAAATGAAGATTTCCAAGACTCCAAAAGTGAAACATGACGAGAAAAATTAAAGGAAAACAGAAAAGTCTGATTAAAGAAATCTAATTTACATACAACTAGATAAAAAAAAAGATACTTACCTTGTAATTCTGAAGCCCACGTTTCAAAGAGTGGAATTAATAAAAACTTCAAAATCAATGTTCAAGTTCCCCCCCCCACTTGTTTTATTTTGTATTTGAGGACAGAATGGGAGTTTTATGCAGCACCATTTAACTTCTCCTTTAACTTTTGTTAATATGATTAAAGCTTATGCAGCAGCTGTTTCAATAATTTTGCCTGGGTTTTAAAATTGTGCTTCAAATTTTTATTAGAAATAAAATCATATTACCATTTTTCAAGAGAAAGGGTTTAGTTTGATACTAACAACACAAAATGCTGCACACTCAAATAGCTCAAACGCCTATAGCTTTAACAGCATTTTGGGCTGCATTAACTTTATTATTGTGTATTTAACATGAGAACAAAACCATTTTTACTGTGAATTTAGTTTCCCTGTGCCATTCACACAATATTCCTTTCCTCTGAGTGTTCATGTTGTTCTGTGGCTCTGAGGCTGCCCACTGCATATCGCTGTGGTACTGGCTCAAAAAAAGGGGACAAAGGTGGATGGTAGATTTAAGGGACTGGGAGAAGTAAGAGACAAGAAGGAATGTGTCTTGAGATTTACAAAAAGTAAAATAAAATTACAACACAGAGTGTTGAGAGCACAAAGTGCTTAATGCTACCAAGTTAACACATGCAATGCAAAAACAGTGTTAGAAGAAAAGAGCAAAGACCAAAAGGGTAAGACAGGAATTAAAAGAGATCCCAATAAAATACCACAGACCTCTAGCTGCCTATAATTCACACACAAATAACGGCAAAGGAGGGGTTCTGAGAAGTTGGGCTGAAGCATTTATGAAAAGCTCTAAAATCAGTATTCGAGATTAAAATGAAGAAACAGAAATGATTTGCTTAGGATCTATTGCGTCTATTAATAATTAGACAAATTTTATGGATTTAATTAAACAATATTCACACAGTTATGCTGATCTTGTTTCAATCGAAGATTCAATTTGTATAATTCCTACAAATTCTGTTTTGATTTAGAGCATAAAATTGTAAGCAGAAGAGACTTAATACTGGCAACAAGGTGACACTTCACAGCTCCAACACCACTGTGTTTTTCCCACCAGATGTGTTAGGAGCCGTGTGGTGCTGCAGAGTGCTCCTCAGCCCCCCTCCATTTATAATAATAGCACAGGAGCAAAACAGCTACTCAGAGCAAGGTGAGCAGGCCACTACTCTTTCTAAATATTTCCTCTTTCTCCATCCCTCACATGGAGTAAAATATAGCTTTTGTCCGTCTGAGACTATTTCATCCTAAAACTTGAACTTACAAACCTCATTGGGGTTAAAACTAAAAATAAATACAATAAAATGAGGTGAAAAATGCAGAATGCAAATGCTCAGATCTATCTGCACAACATGATTTAAACACCCATGTGAAACTTTAATTTGTCTTTAACAAAAATCCAACAAATTAAATAACTGTATGTGGATACAAGGTTTGCATTTCAGCACAGCTGGTTATATCTGGTTTCACAAAGCGCATCAATAATGTCAAAGAAAGGTTTCCTGATGCTTTTGAGGACATTAGAGTTCAGGCCTGCTTACCAAAATGCTTCAGAGAGCGAAAGGAGGGTGAAGAAAGTGAGGAAGACAGAAAAAGAGAGCTGCCTGCGCTATTATCAATGTGCCTCTTCAGCGAAAAATGCAGTCCCAGTTGCACAAGCACCATGCCAGCACAGAATGACAGAGGGTACTGTACACCGAATCACTGTGTAGAAGGGAGGGAGCAAGAGAGAGAGAAGGAGAGGTAGAAAGAGAGAATAAGATTTCAGATGTGACAGTTGTGAAACAGAAAGAGAAAAGTGAGAAAGAAGTACAGAGTAGCGTTACAAAGGACCCTTTAGATAAGGAGTAAGGAAGCAGAGCGTGCAAATACAAACCGGGTCATTGCTGCTTAGCTAATAGGGGGCCAATTCGCTGCAGGAGAGAAATGTCGAACACCCCAAGTTGTGTACAATAAGATAACTGTCCTATAAATACAAATTCTATACACTAACACATAGATTCTAAAAGCTATATAAACAAACACTCAATCAAACACAAATGTAATCATCCACACCAGCTAATGACCACCCTCTTCTTTACTAAGTACATGGATTAAGCACTGCCTTATTTTATTTAATACATTAATTCAACCTAATGCAAACGAAAATCGGATATACATCCTATCGTGCATTTAATCAAACTGAAATGTAATTTGGCTTCATTTGTGATTACTAGTAGAGGTTTTGTTATAAAAATGTATTAAAATAGAAAATGATGCTGTTTTTTTTTATTTTATAAATGTCAACAGCTATAGTAGTTAGATAGCAGCTAATCTGACAGTGCTTCATCCACTTTATGCTTGCAGGTTTATCTCATTCTGCTATGATGACTAACGATGACTAATGTGAGACTGTTACAAAGAAAATTAAAAAAAAAGCTAATGATTCTGTGGGAGCTGTACAAATAACAGGAAGATCTAGGATCTAAATCGTGTTCTTTTATGTCACAGAAGAAATGAAGTATGTTGGGGATATGAGAAGTGGGAGTGCATTAAAGGGTATTATGGACACTGACGGGTAGTGATTCTACAGGTTAGGTGGGAAGTGTGTTCAAGAAAACACTAGATGCTTCTACACGGACAGTATGAAGTAAAGACGTGGCTCTTATTCCTCCCTGGACCAAATCATATCCACTCTCACAGCTGGTCCAATGGTGAGGGACGATGGATGCAACCTTACCGATTCGATAGGCTTGTCCAGGGACGCCTGCTCCAGCTCCAACTGGCCTTCTTCATACTGGTCAAAGTGATTCCCACCCTGAGAAATAAACAAGCATACATCCAACCTTACTAACCTTATTCTGAAAAAAAAAATTACTAGCTGTTTAACATACAACAAAATAGAAAGAATTTATCAACCGTATTGCAATGCAGTTCATAAAGGTTTTGGTCATCCCTGTCTAATGTTTAGGTGGCCAACTAGACTTACTCGCCAAATATACTTGTCTGTTTATCTGAACCTTGATGACATTCTATACACAATCTGTGTGAAATGGTTTAATATCCAGTCTACTGTTAGATTTAGAAGAAGAATGACTATAGGGATTTTTTTTATGCGGTTAGAATTGTCAGTCTCTTTAAATTATTCAAATAGGGAGGAACAAAGACATTGCTATATATTTATGCATCACAATAGTTCTCAACTTCATTGGGATATCCATTTGTGTTCATTTCACCCATTGTCAGGATATTAAAATTATTCAAACAAATAAATAAACAAGTCTAAAATCTGTTTCTGCAAGGCAAAAAATGATAAAAAACAGATAAGAATATTAGCCACACATCTCTTAAATGGTGCTACTGATTCAGCTCTAAACAGATCATCTCTTCAGACGCAGAGTATCTGGGTTTTGTTTGTATTTCTGCACTTAAAGGCAGAATGATAAATGATAACAGAAATGTTATCAAACTAACAGTAAATAGACCTTAGATAGGATGCTCGTGGAAAGCTAAACATAAAGCCAATATTAACAAATTATATGATATTACAAGTGTTCCCTTTCTTTGCCACAAGACTATTGTGAAGTAAGATTAGGACATTAACTTTTTGGTATAACCACTGACAACTTCTTGCATTGAAATATAATCGGTAATATTTAAATGATTTAGCGAGATAATAAAGGTTTGGGTCTAGCAGATGGACATGGGTTCATTGCTATCACATTCTCCATTGATTCTGCAGGATGAAAGAACATAAGGTAATTTAAAGTCATTCAGATTAAATCGAACACCACATCAACAAGTCATTAAACATGTCAGGATTACTATAAGATACGATGAAGGGGAGACACCAAGTATTTATTTCTAAATATTTAATAACTTGCAGCTCTTCTCCCACATTTTTCCTTCTTCTTTTTACTTAGATGGCATGACATTATCTGCACATTGCCAAATACTCTCCATGACAGTTTCTTACTGTTTCTCGATCACTATGACCAACATATATTGCCTATTGCAAAGAAAAATATGAACCGTTTTCCTCTCCTATACTGATCATCACAAAAATAACATCTTCTGTAAACATGCTGACGAGTTCTGTGACAAGTGGCTCAGTTTAAAAGAATCAAGCAAACAGGCTCCTAGCTGTGTTGTGCAGTGGACACTGGTTAGAGCATGTGTGAGTATTTTCTGTATTGTGTTGCTTAGCACCAAGCTTTAATCCATGAAGAAACTTTTGAATACTGAGCATATGAATGCATTCACTGCAGGTCTAACACACAGAGCTTCACTGTGCTGGGGCAGCTATCCTCAACAGACTCATTCAGACCACACACCAATCAGGTTCTTCCCAACAAAACAGCTGAAAAAACAGTTCTACAGCAAATGGTTGGTTGAAAAAACACCCCAATCATCACTTAAAAAGCAGACTAATGCGCAATACAAAGAAGACAATAAGCTAAGTAGAAAGCAACGAAGCGGGCTCTAATTGAAGCAGCAATCTGAAATGTTATTTGGTACATTTTGACACCTGAGTAGTAAATTAACTACAATAAATGCACAGTAGGACTTTAAGTTTTGCCACCCAGAAAGAGAAAAAAGAAAGTAACTCATACCTACAGAAAAATAAAAACCTTTATGAACTTTATACATTTGATCATATAGATACACGGTGTAGTGTGACATATAGGACCACAAAAAGTATTCACTGGATGCAGACGTTTATAGAGAACACAAACACCAGCAAGAAAAAAAAAATGGTCATTATGTTGAACTAAATGAGTTTAACTCTTGCTGGGTGTGGTCCCAGATCTCAGATAAACAAGAGAACGACAAACACATCTAACAGAAGTGGTGAAACTATGCTACTATTCTTGCATTTCTTAGGAAAGCAACATGATGCCGAGGTAATGCTGCTGAAACTCGAGTATTGGGTTTGGACGTAAGAATATACATTCAAAATGAGTTTGTGAGAGTTGAAAAGAGAACGCCGTATCTCGGTTAAACCTAAACTGTTTGCAGCAAAATGCAAATTGTTTCCATTAAAAAAATACATAAAGTAGATCCAATCTCCCCATAACATTTAGTACATCTGCACAACGATTGCAGTTTCATTCATATTAGCAGTAACAGAAAGCAATATACCACTGCATTAAACCATTGTTATCTAGATCTAAAATTGGACCTTATAAGCCTTAAAGCATCTACTTAAGGCAAACAAAACAGACCATACTAAAGGTTTACAGTTACGATATAAATTATATCAACGATATCAACTCTCTAAGCACGAATTGTTTTACATTTTGATTCTACAACACGAAAACAGCCGAAATATAGCCTTAGGTTAGCCAAGCTGACATCGTTAGCATATCTGGATAAACAACCAGCAAACCCAAGGTCACCAAGTGCTGACGTGTATTTATATGCGTTATTAATGTTTAGGGGTTAAATAAATCCACATAACATGAATGACCTGATAATAAAACTGAACGTTAATAGTAGGAGCAAAACTCGGACGCGTTTGGAAAACTGTGTCACAGAGCCGCAGTGAGGGTAACGTTAGCTTAGTTAGCTTGCAGTGCTAGCAAGCAGCATGTAGCACCGAAATGAGCGCAGTTAGCTATAACATACGGGATGTTTTATAAGGTCTAAGTCGTCTCGGATTAATTAAAATGCCCCGAATGGTTCAAGTCGTTAAAATCCGCGGTTTTTTTACGTGCATTACCTGGAAATCACGTTCTTCGTTGAACCTAGAAAATCTGTCGGCCATTTTCTGAACACAGCTGCAGTTTGTCTTGAGCCCGATGGAAGCGCCTGGTGGTGAACCAACGATTCACACTGCGGAGGATTTCAGCCTCACGTCTATCACAACATTCCCCTGTCATAGAGGAAACCATGTCCTTCTGGTTTGTTTTTGTTTTTTTAGTTCAGAAAGCATTTTCTAAACAACACGAACGAGTCACTAACTGATGTATATCTATGAAAGCAGAAATGTAATTAGAGGGAACATCCGTTTGAACTAGTGTAATGTTCATAATAGTAAGATAGGAACTCAAAAAGATCCCCTTTAACTATAATGTTAATGTTCTTAAAATGTTCCTATGTTGAAGTTGTAGCCTCTTTTCATAAGTTGTATGTAAAAAACCAGGACAAAGTTTTAATTTTGTGTATATCCATGTAAAGGGCATACCAAGGCAAGTTTTCCTGCTAATCAGGAGCCATTCCTCCCCACTTTCACCTTGAGCTCAGCGGGGAAGATCATGGACAGGTCTTCAGTGTGTTTTACAAAAATACAAGTATTACAATGAGTATAAATAAATACTACCTGTGCCTGAACATATAAAACACATTCATATTTAGATTTTTCAAAATACAATCTCAATTCCACCTAAAATATCTCCACCTATTTTCATGTTATCGTCCACATACCCTTTTTAAATATTCTTTTTCACGTCTTTTCATAAATGTGTTCTTGTTTATGCCTTGTTTTATCTCTTGCTCTAGACCCTTCTATAAAGTCACCCCACAGCCTGTTATCCACATACTTTCTTACCTGTCGCTCTAACTTTGTGTTTTCTGAAATTTAGATTAACTATTATTACAGCTTCCTTCTCATTCTGTGAGTCTCCCCTGGATATTACGATGCAGTGGATTATTTCAGTCTTTAAACACTATTTGTGTTGCTTTAAATGTAACCAAATCTGTACATTTCCATGTGGTTGGGTTTATCCCAAGTGGATAATTATGTTTATTATTTTTGTTATAATCATTATAATTATGAATTTACCTATTGATAATTAATTGATATCAAATTCGAGTTTAAATATGTGTTTATTATTAATAAATTATTAATTATTTATTTAGCTGTAAACTCACACTAGTATCCTCATCAAACCTAAGAACAAGTCATTGTGATACTCTACATATGTTATTGATGAACAACTTTGGACTCAAATTTACCCTTGTAGAGCCTCACCTGTAATATCAATGTTCTTTTATCATCTATATGTTCAGTTATTTGCAGAAATTCCGTGTCTTTAAAAAAAGCACAGCCCATTGTTTTTACAGTTTTTTTTTTTGCTATGTCCATGGAATATAGCTTGTACTTATAGAGAGCTTTTTCAATTAATTCCAATTCAATTCAATAGCACTTT
>JAUZNJ010068928.1:7661-26097 GCA_034780135.1 Jordanella pulchra
TCGGCCTGAGTCCAGGCGCTGCCCCCCCCCCCCTGCCGCCCGCCCCACTACTACCATCACCACACATACAGATATACCACCAACACCATCAACGCAACTACACACACCATCCTTAAAAAACAAAGCAAGGTTTCAAGGGAAATTGCTTGACAGCAGCTTAAAAGCCAGTCAGGAATAACTTATCAGGCGAGGGCTGCCATCGTGCCTCACGGGGTCATTTCATTACGATTACCTTACCCTCCTTAACTCAAAGAGAGTGAAGAGAGAGAATGAGTAAGCGGGAGCAGTGGGGTGGGGGGGTTTGTAGGGTGCTAGGGGAGTACAGGTGGTATGGTGGTAATGGCAGGGAGGGGGTAAACTCTTCAAGAAAAAGAAAGGAAGGAAGCAAAAAGTTTCAGAAAGTGCTTAACTTTTACTTTTCTCCTTTCTCACTCTCTGGTTTTAAAACTTGTCCCGGTAATGAGCTTACATCTTTTTCTGCTCTCCTCTATATACTGTCTTCTCTCTCCTGCAGGTAGGACATTTCAAGCTCAAGTAATGAAATTACTTGGTTCCATATATGTTTTAAGGTTAATCTATCAAACATTGGGACATATTTTAACCCTAAACGTCCTTGACCTAAAGGCCATTTGCTGGCTTCATTGCGCAACAAGGCTTCCTTGGAGGAAAAAAAAAAAAAACTTTCTCTCATGTCCATAGCAGTTATAGTATTCAGCTTTTATATGTTTATTTCTTTGTTGAGGAATAGTTGACCCACTTTTAAGTTGTTATTGGCTCTATCTATTTTCCAAGTCCAGAAAGCATATTTTTGTTTCCTTTTTTTTTTCCTCCTCAAGGCAATTAAGAGGCCTCCAGAAAATAAGACTGTATGGCATGTAGGGATGATGTTATGATTGCTAATTATGCTCTGATGCGGCCCTGAGAAACGCTCTGCTCTCTGGCTTTTGTCTGGCCGACTTTGCCAGTCCCAGATAATATTTATGAAATGTAGACATTCTTGGGGCTAAGGCAGAGTCTTTATAATGGGAGACAGATGGGGTCTGCTTCGGATTAAGAACATCGACTCCGCTATCTGTGGGAACACCTCTCCTCCTCTGTCTGTGTGCGCGCTTAAATCCGTGCATGCGTGTTTGCCGCGGTGCGTCTGCATTTGCGTGTACGAACACCTAGGTGCTCACTCATGTGTGAACGTGTGCGCGTGTGTAAACGCGATTGTCTTTGACAGCCGTGCCATGGTTATTTTTTAATGCATTTCTGAGTTATGATAACAGTCTCGCACTGTGCTCCTTCCAATGGCTTCTATGGCTGACAGTGGAAAAGGAAATAATTCTGAAAAAATGCTTCTCAGTAATAACAAAAAATCCCTCACAATTACATAGCTGGAGTTCATTTGGGCCAAAGTGTTGTTGTTGCCAACAACCCCAGCCATGTTTCCGAGTTAATGCTTTTTCTGTCCTGGTATATCAAAACCAATGAACCTTTAGAACCTCTATGGGATGAGGTGATATGCAATGTGAGGGCTTAATGAAGATAATATTTTTTGGAAAAATAACGATAGATTCTACAGTTTATAGCTTACTTTGCCAACATTACAACAGAATGAGCTAAAATACTAATGATGCCTTAATATATGCAATATAGCAAACATCTTTTGGAGTGGTTCATTGCTGTAATTGCAGTATTTATGTTATTTTCTGGCTGGGAGATGGCAAGTAAAGACGTGCTGATGTAATTTGTGCTTTTGCGTTCACAAAAGCTGTAAAATTAGACAAAGTTTTTGGATTCAATCAGATGTTGTTTTTCTGTGGCAGCCATTCAGAATGTCCAACCTTAATTTCGAACCAACAGCCGTGTGTACAGTCATACCTCTGCGGATGGGAACTACGCTAGTCATTCGGAAATACAATATGACATTAAAAACAATTTACATTGTACACAAAGCAAGAGAAATTAGTTAAAGTTGTATTTTTTCCTGATTTACTGAAACTGCAAAGAAAACAAAGTACAACAAACAAGAAACAAGTTGTATTGAAAAGCACAGAAGAACGTGCTAAGCTTACCCAACATGGCATGGTGCAAAGACACTCAAGGAAGCTATTTACTGAGTCTTTTAGCCATATGTTCAGCATCATATTGTCCTTTAGAAATAGTGATTACGATAATGATCTTATTCACAGAATTTTAAGAGAATATATGAAAAACTCTGAACGATTTTTAGAGATACGTAACAAACAGATGGATTTTTCATGCAGCTTTGAGAAAATCGATACTTTCAATAAATCTGGATATTTCTCCTGTAGAACTCTTGAGGTTCACTAAACATGTGATTACATTTTTTTTAGACTAGAGAAATGTTTTACTTTTAAGAAAATATACTGGGGAAGATAGATAGATTTGAATTTATTAATATCTTCAGAGCTTTTGGTTTTGGCAGTTTAATCAAATTTAGAGTGCGAACTGTCTCTGTGTTTGGACAATTTTGACCAAAGCTGTTTCGATGTTAGCACTGTTGCAGGTTTTTATATATCATTGTAGCCAAGAAATGTATGTGTTTGTTGAAGAAATAAAATAAATTAAGTTGATAAAAGTTAAGGGTTCATTTTCTTTAAAGATTATAGCAGCAGATGTTTATACCAACAATTGCTGCCATAAAGTATGGCATCATCTGCTTTCTACCCAGATTTAATTTAAAGAAGTTGCTAATTTTGAGATAATATGGACCTTCAATCTTTTGAAGACTGAGGAGCTCTTGCAATATGACTACTGCAGCATTTCATCAGTATTCCTTCTTTTTCTGCCCAACATCCCATTCCCCTTCCCTTCTACTCATATACTAACTTTAATTCTCTTTCCTTTGTTATTCGTGCCTCCCTATTCATCTCATTCTGACCCACCTTCATATTTTTCCTTAATCTTTTTATGCACTCATCTAAAACACCTCAGCATCATGTGGAGCAGGTGTTGACAGGATAAGATATATGTTTCAATAAAGCACTCCGTTTAGGGAAGAAATGATAGCAAGACATTGGTATGCCTTTCTGAATGCAGTGTATGTAAAAAAGCTTAAATAGGTGGATGTAAGATCATACTGTGTAAGAATCCTTATCCACAGGATCCCGTCTGAAGCAGCACACTCTGATCTTTCATGTGAAGGAGACAGAAAATGGAGTAAAACATCAGTAATCGCATTACTATAGACCAGGGCTCCGAATCAACCGGCAAAAACACTGCTGCTATGAAATGCTTTGGCGGAAATTCATAAAGATCCTAACCCTATAGACCCAAGGAAAGGAAACCCCTTGTTTAAAATGTTTTCTCATGCTTGAACTTCTTTAGGCATGCCGGGCTTCACTCTTCTTACATCCAAAGAGTTTAAAACCTCAAAGCATCCTCTGTAAATGCAATACACATACCAAGTTTGAGTTTAAGCTAAGAGAAACCATGTTGTTAGCACCTGTTTTTTTTCCCACAATAATATTCATCATCTAAGCAGATGGAAATTAAGAGCCTCTGTTGAGTCCACATTCTTCCCATTTGGATGAATGTCATGGAAAAGATAGAGAACAAATCTCAGTTGAATGGCACCTTCAACTCAATCAATTCTGCATAGTTAAGGATAAGCTAATTATGGAGATCAATTGATGAACAGTGGTAAATGCAGTGTTAAATGCTGAATACATGGCTTTTGCAGTGTAATATTTCCCTTTTAAAAGCTGTTACTGGTTGCAAAACCAAATGTTAGGACAAATAGGATAAAACCCTTCAGGCAGAGGTCCCAGTGTTGTGAAATGTGTCTTTCTGCTGTCTTAAATCTGTTGATTATTTTAGGAAGCTGAATGTTCATTTACTTGTTCATTTTTAAGGAGTTTGCAATGTTTGATCCCACTTGTATTCTGTTTTGAATCTTTTCTTTTATATATGATCATCTGTTTTTTTATGTTTTTCATTGCTACTGTTGAGCACTTTTGCAAAAAGTTACAGGTTAACCTGTAAGGGATCCCATATCAATACCATTTCCTGAATAAAATTTATGTGCATTTTAAAAGAAGAAAAAAGTGATGGGTAGCATGAAACCTTGAAAGTATAATCTTATTTTTCCAACTTGCGTATTTCCCTTCCCTTCCTCTTGAACATTTGTTCTAGTAATATCAAAGACATTAATCTTTCCTTTTTTATACGACTTCTCTTTGTCCATGTCTTTTATTCCCGTACAATTCTGCCTATATTTTTTTCTGTCATGTCCCATCTTTCGTCACGTGCCTGGTTTCATTTTCTAGCAATAGGGGTAAAAATGACATTTTAGCTGGTATTTTTCATATAGCAAAGTACCAGTAGATGTAATCTTTTTTTTCTTTAAAGAGGTGAAAACATCAGGCTGCATTTACAGCACTTTATGTATGTAAATCACAAGCATGATCCACACCTTCTAAGGCCGGCTAGACGATGCATTTAGTCTGCTTAGGGGGCTGATACAATGTAAGCTTGCTGTATTTGTGTGTGAGCGTATGTGTGTGGATTTTTTTTGTGTTGTGCATGAGTGAGTGTGGTTATGTCTGCAGGCCTCTGTTTATACCCTTTAGTGACAGCCTCAGCATAATCTGAGCCTGCTCTACAGGCAAGGAGGATGATACTTCAAAGTAAATACCTGCTAAAAGACATTAGTTCATGTAAACAGGGCATATTCTTTCTAAGCTGACTGTGTGGCACTCTTTCTCTCCATGTGCTCATGCAAGTTGGTGTCAGGATGTACATGATGGTAGAATTGCATATTAATGTCATTAAAAACATATGTGCTATACAGTTCTGTAGATGCATGCAATATAATTGTTTTGGACAATCCAGTTTGTGCAGACAAACATGTACGTGTATATAGAAGTGTTTGAGGTATGTTTGCATGTCATATTTCCTTTGTAGTGGCAGGCGAGGGAGTCACATGTAATGAGGCTGTCTCCCTCATGGTTTAAACATGAGCACTGAAAGACGGAGACACAGAGAGAATCAGCTGCAATTCTTCAGGCAGAGAAATAAAGAGGGGCCGAGCTCTAAGCTGTAACAGTTTGCTGCATTTTGCTGCAAAGGTAAGCAGGCCGTGTTTTTGACTGCAGAAGGAGGTTTTTTACATCGGTGGATTGATTTATTTTACTCAGCTGTGGATGACTACATGAAAGTTGAAACATTCAAAATAATAACTCAGCATATTTCAAAGAGTTTTTTACGCCTGTTAATGCTGCAAGAATGTTTAAAGCCCACATATGTAAAAGAAAGAAAACAACAACACTAGCCCTGATCAGAAATATGTCAATCATATATGATCTTTATATGCTTTGAATGATATTCGTTTGATGAACTCATGTTTGATTTCATTAAATCTAGAGGTCTAACTATTTTTGCTCTGATTGTGAAGCATGATTGTGTGGATTTCAGATAAATAGAACTACTAATTGTCTAATGCACAAACCAAATATTTTATCACCTTTCAATTCATACTAATTTACTAAAGGTTAAGGTGATGTGTTCTAATTACTTTCCTAAGATTTAAGTCTGACATATCAATTTTTTTTGATTAATGATTAAAATGTAGTTAATGCATTTCAGATTTTTATGTACAAAAAATCTCTGTAATATCAGTAAGCAAAATGTAAGGTGTTAAAGCAGAAGAAGGTAGGCTAATTCAGATTTCAAAATAGTTCTTTATAAATTTAGTTTTTTCAAATTCTGCAGTTTAAATGCTAATTTATCCATATTCATCCTTGTCTAAATGCCTTGTGCCTCAATACAGATTCCAAGTAAATTGTAAAAAAAAATCTGTAACAAAATAGACAATGTCCTGAACATTTTCTGCCAGGACCTTTTCTGTTTTGTTATATGGATTTTGCTGTCAAAAAGAATTTAGAGTTAGAATCTAATGTAAATTACTCTAAAATGCTGCCCATTGTCATTAATGGAATTGTCAGAGCTCTCTTACCTAATATAAATACGGTTGAAAGATCTGTAGAAAAACATTCTGGAATATTCTTTCAAATAAATACAGAACTTTATGTTGTGAATTTACGGACATCTCTTATTACCTACATTTGTTTTATTTATTTTCAGTGTTTTTAGAAAGAATTTCTAGCCTCTATAAAACAAACAAAAAAAATAATTATGTTTATTTTTATTTTAGTGATGAATTTTGTTTTTTGTATATAGATGCCCAGAAAGTAGGAATCCTTTTGTTTTGAAACATGATCATGTTCTTATTGAGTGAGACTGATCCTTGGAAAGGGTTTTGTTTGTTTTGTTTTTTTTTGCTTCTTGCATCAGCTCTGACTAGCTTCACTGACCCACATGGTGGCGGGACAGTGAAGGGACATGTATGTATGACACCACGATCATGTTTCACAATGGAATAGTATGTCCAGGGAGATGGTCTAAGCATGATGATACCTAAAAAACTGTCTACGGTTGATGAATAATATCAAAAAATCCTACCTTTAAGAAACTCATTGGACATTTTTTTTATCAGAGAAGTTGTGTATGTTTAAAAATGAAAATGCAGGAGGAGGTTAGGTGTACCAAATTACAAGTGGACTTCACCACAGAAATCCAATTCAATAATAGATTTTTAGATCTCAGAGTAAAAATTTTATACAGACAAGAGCAACACAATATGTTATGAAAACTCTTTTCCCAAAAGGAAATACCAGAATGATACTCCAGTAATAAACATCTAGCATATATGCATTTCTTTATGGGAATTTTTGTTACCTGCAAATTGTTACTTGAAAAAAAAATATTTCGCTTCTTTTTATGTCTAATTTGAAATTAATTTATCAGAAACTCTTTCAGAAATAGTCAATCTGCTATCTGATTGCTATCTTGTGGTCACATATGTTTAAAGAATGTTAATACATTATTCATAATAGCAGTCAGAACCTCAAAACTTGAGAGAAATGTGGTAAATTGTAATCTGAGGCAGTCTCATTCGTCTGTCATTTATTTGTACATTGTGAAAGTGAAAATTAGGTTTCGAGCTCTGTATGATTTACTGCAGTATACTATCTGTTAAGACAAATTACTTCCAAGTTGAACACATTTACCCCATACTTTACAATGCCGCTGACAGGATATATATCAAGTGCACTTATCAAACACCATTATCACACCTTTAGATGCATTGGTCACTGAGCCTGTCCAAACGAGCCAGTTCATCCTTCACTGTATATTCCCCCCCACCCCACAGACAGAAATGAGAGTATGGATGAGAAGAAGGTGCAAAAAAATCACCCTTGCAGACATCATTCCCTCACTGAGAGCTTTTCGTATGATTTGCCTTTGTGTGACTTCCATCCAACATACTTTTTCACTTTCATCTCTCTGGCCCTCCTCTCTCACCACCGTGACTCTGTGTCTCGCCCCCTCCCTGCCTGTGTCCTGGCTTGTCCCTTATCGCTGCATGTTCAACAAATTCTGAGGGACTTCTCTCCTTTTCTGCCTCCTCTGTCTCACTCTGCCCTCCTCTTCTCTGCCAAGACAATAGGCAAGCAGGATAACCCCTTACTCTAGAATTAATTATCTGCCCCTTTAATTCCGGGCCACACTGATTAGCTCTGTATGTAAAACGGTGTCTACATTAACATAATATTTGGCTATCTCCCCATAAGCTGAGGTCCCCTGACCTTTTCAACCTCCTAAGTCTTTCTCTCTCTGTCTCTCTGTCATCTTTTCCTCTCAGGAGGTCCGTGGCAGTCCCAGCCTATGAATGTGATTTGAAGGGGTAAATTAGATTTTGCCTCTCTCTCAGTTTTTCTCATGTTTCCCCCTCCCACCTCCCTCCCCTTCCACTGAATGCGTATGAAACTAACGACAGTTCATTTCCAGGCCTGGGTATAATTACGTGTGCTTTTTTTCTCTCTATCATTGACTGCTTTGATGGTAAGGCTGATATGCTGTGTTAATATAAACGTTTAGCTGGGTTATTATGAGCCCTGAGAGATGCAAAAGGACATCCAACCTGTGCTCTCATTGGCTCCCACACACCTTTACTGTGTGTGGTTGTTCTTTCCTTTATTGCTGTTCCTTGTCTCTTAGCTGCACTATCAATCGCAATCAAGTGTCTTCTTCACCCTTTGTTGTGTTGTATGTATTTTCCCTCTTGTAGTATTATGGTGAGCCAGAGGGGTTTTAAGTCTGCTTTCTTGGACAGTGATGAATAGTTGGCTTATTTCAGATGCACAACTATTGCTGTTTGTGGAAATATACATCAGTAAGATGAGAAAAGCTGGCACTAATGATGACCCCCGCCCAAAAAGAAAAAAAAAGAGTGAGGTTAAATAAGGAGGTAAAAAGTTTATTTTGTGTGCAAGAAACACAGCTTTAGAAACAGAGTTGGAATAAATATTGAAATCTATTTAACATATATTTGAAATGTCTCCTGTTATTTTCTTTTTCTGTGATGAAAAAGTAGCATCAAAAGCTTCTCCTGCTGTGTGTCTTGTGGGTGCAGTTTTGTAGCAAAATACTGTGAATTCTTGTAATAGTAGCTGTAGCAGTAATTGTGTATTGGAATCACCAAGGTATTTAAATACGCAACCATAAAATCTCTGTTGGTTTGATAAATAATTTAAAAAAGATGAAAATCATCTGTTAATTTAGAGAAATGTGTTAAGAATGTCATTTTAGATTTTTAATCCTAAAAGTTTCATTTAACTCATAATCTACCAAACATGTAAATGTACATACTTGAAATATTTACTTTAATTCACTTTTAAGACACAGTGTAGAGAGTTCGTCATGAAGGTGGGAATTTTCCTGCTTGAGGTTAGAAACAACTTAAAAAAAGAGTAAGATGGACAAATTAAAATGTATAATTGCTATAAAGCTATTGCATACTGAATGGTATCATTCTCTGTTGGAAATAGTGAACCTCATTTAACACAATAAGGATCTTACTGAAACATTAAAAAAAGATCCATAATATTTGACCAGAAATTAAATAACCGGTCATGCTCAACAAATCCTGGACCATGAGGATTTATTATGAGTAAGAGAAACGCATTGTGCCATAGTGTTCCCACTAAACAAAACAGAAATATAAAAAAAAACCAAAGCATTTCAACACGTGTGTTGCTTTCTCTTTTTCTAATCTATTTTTATGCTATTGTTTAATAACCACCATGGTGCTCTTCTTATAAAACTTGCATTTATCATTCCAATTTTTATATTCCTCTCTTTATTTATGTTAACTGTATTTCTGCCTATCTATGTGCAACGCCTCATCCTCAAAACAAATTTCTCATAAAGCATTGCTTAGCGATAAAGCATTTTGATTCTGATGTTAAAAATTTGACAAAATTGCTACATTTCAGATCAGTTATAAAATTGGAAAATGTATTGGTAATTATTGCAAAAGGGTTGTGCATTAGGAAAATATAAATGATCATTTAGTGGAAATGCTAGTAAAGGAAAAACTACTTTATTTACAAAAAAACAAAAAAAAGAGTTAAGTTTAATTATTTATCTATTTATTATTTTGTTATTCAGTGTTTTATAACCTAGAGCATGAACCAGATAGGCATTGATTTAACCTGTTAAAATCTTGCAATAAAAACTTTCAATATTATTATTTTACCTCTGGCTCTCATGTCGCACTCATGTTATTCCGTTATGTTTTTAAATACAATACTTGCACCTAAACTCAGGGATGTTCTGCATTGATAGAATTTGGTATTTCGACATCACAAATGTTCAAGAAACATCAAATTTATATTCATGTTTTCCAAGATATTTATAGAGATCCACCAGGATTTTTGTCTTTGTAACATTTAACCTAAGTTCAACTCTTCACGAGCAGAAACAAGCTCCAACCCTTCCAGCTATTACTCTATTTCTTAGTAATATACAAGCACAATTGCTTTTGCAACATTCCCAATCTCTACCAAAAATGGTCTTTAATTGGCTGGCCGTGTGTGAAAAAGTTTCTTAGTTCATGTGAATGGGGGCACGCTCTTTCACCTATTCTTCAACCTATTAGTTATGGTGTGTGTTATTTCAGCTCTGGGCAGGTAAACAGTCGGAGGGACATTAGCTTCCAATCAGCCTCTGCTAAATCACCTAGAAGTTTAATTAATTTCAATCCATAGGGCATGCAGTTTATAAAGAGCCTGCATTCCTGTGTGTTTATGTATGTGTGTTTATTTCCATTTAGACTTCCTTATAACCCTTTCACGGTCAGGGTATCTAAAACTGCTGTAAAGGTCAGCACATAATCACTCTCTTTAGCCTGTCTCAAATTTTAATTGACTATCTCCCACCTAACACCTCCCATCCCTTCCACCTCCTTCCCTTTGTACACACATAAACACACACATAAACACAATCATACTGTACATGGAGCCAAGCCCCCCATCATTACAGTCAGTATAGATCCCAGTATGAATTGATGATCTCTCCTATCTAAAACCTAATCACTCTACTGGACCTTAGGGAGACTCAGTGATCTCTTTCCTCTTCTACTGCTCCACAGGAATCCCACATTCACATGCTGGGCCTGTTGATGAGTAGAAAATGAACATTCTACCAGGTTTAGTATTGCACTTCATCTCAAGTCCAGTGCAAAACTAAAAGCAACAAAAAATAATACTTGGATACTGGCAACAAGACTGGAAAGATTGGTAAAAGTAAAAGATTAATCTTAAAAATGGATTTATAATGATTTATAAATAATACATATGAGAATTTATCTTTCCTGGTAATCAGATGCAGTAGACATGAAATGTGTAATGACTTCTTTTAGGAAAGGTATTTCAGTAGACATTGATTTCAATGAAAAATATATGTTTTAATTATTTTTAGATAAAATAATTGTGGTTATATAAGAAATGTCTGTAGCAAGTTTGGAGAAATCAGTTTTATTTAAAGCATTACCAATAAAAACTGTGTTGATTATCTTACTTTCATAGTGTTTTGCAATTCTTTCTTAAAATTAGTACAAAACTGAAGAAAAAGAAAAAAATAAATGGACTGTTTCTTTGTTGTTGTTTGGTAGTGAATCTAGTGCTAATAGACAGCCAGTCATTCAAGATGTGCCACATTTGTAAGTAAAAATGCATTTGTGGGTTGAGTAGCAAAGTTAAGTAAGTGTACTTTGCATAGAAAAGCTTACCAAATCCTTTCTGGGAGCCTAAAAGTGCATTTATGTGTCGAGAAAAAGAAATAATAAAAAAAAAACTGTTGTTTTAACAAAATGTAAGAAAAATGTACTTTTTATGGCAAAAGAGATAACATTTTAATTTGAATCTGATGTCATCAACAAAGCTACCTGAACAGTTCAAACGTGTATGGACTGATTGTGTTTCACTGCCTCAGATTAAAGCTCCTACTGTTACTGTTACCACATAATAAGCTTTGGAACCTGCAGGAAGCCACCTGAAGGTTCCAGAGCTTTTTATAACTTTTATACACTTAATGATGCCTCCTGAAGGAATCTGTTCATTCTCAGAGACTTAATGTGTTTCTCATGGAGCATTGTCAAAAGCTCAACTGGGTCTTTTACTGTACCATCTGCACAAACAGATCTTTAATCTGAAGCGGCTGTTGACCTTCTCTCATTACCAGGTGACAAACCTTGGGAATCCTTTGTCCCAGATCAAGCTCTGTTTTTTTAGGACGTGGAGGAAATCACTCAACCCTTTTCCCAGGTTAGAGTTGAGTTTAAAATTTTTAGGTCATGTCATTAGTCTAGTGAGACAACACGCTAAGCAAGCTGCCTTGCTTTCATTCTGTAAGGGTTTCATGGCAGGTTTGAACTTTTAGAATATTTTCATTATATTTAGAGAAATTTCTGAATATTTTAAGGGAGATTCAGACATACATGGTATTTTACAAACATTAAAGTCCCCAAACTGTTATGAACTGTTAAAAATACCCTGAATACCTACATCAAGCTGGTTAACTTGGATTTATTTCAGCCATGCCCAAAAAAATCAACATCTGCATAAGACCATAGGCAGGATGGGCTTATCAGTATTTACCTAACGTTGGCTCTGCTTTGCAATTGACAAGGTTTTGTTTAAACGCAGACACCAGCTCCCTGAAATGATGGTGTTTAAACATTTTGCCTCTTGGAAAGGCTCAAAGAGAGTCAGTTTGAAATATATCATTATTTTTAATTAATAAAAGCAGCAAATTGTTCTACAAAAGAACCAGCTCACTATGAAAAATTCAGTTTAAAAAAAAATTGTGTATCCTCTTTGACCTATTTGCATTTTTGTTCTGAATGTTTCTTCAACTTCTTGAGATTTTTCTTTAAATTGCCTTTAATTAAGGAATAATTGTTTTTGACAAGGACAAAGCCTTTCAGTCACCTTTTACAGGTGTATTGCCAGAGGTTTATATAAAAGCTGATGATGGCAAAATGTGTATATATATATATGTGTGGGTGTGTGTGTGTGTGTGTGTGTATTTATATAAAAGGAAATCACGGTTAGGCTGCATAGACACACAAAGATGAACAACCATACGCACACACACTCACAATTGAGAGATAGCAATTAACCAAACAATCATGTTTTTGGACTGTGGGAGGAAGTTGGAGTACCCAGAGAGAACCCACTCATACAGAGGGAGAACATGCAAACTTCATGCAGAAAGACCCCAAGCAGGGACCAAACCCATAACCTTCTTGCTGCAAGGCAACAGCTCTACCCACTGCGCAGCCCCAAAATAACATACAACATACAAAATGTCATCAACAAAGTATGTGTCATTGGTCTAAAAGTACATTTTTCATCAACCTTTACTCTGTATACAGAAAAGTGGCCTGGTCAAAGGATGGGGGAATCAGCTTTTACCACAAAGAATCCATATGGTGTCAATGTTGAGGATGTGTTGTATTTATATATTTATCTTATTATGTAATATCTGCATTAAAGCCTTAACTTCTAATTACTATGATTTCATTTTTCTTTCCTTCTTGTCCATCTTCTGACAGTGTACCCTCAAATTACTAATAAGGAGTACATATATGTACCATTTACTACTTGGAAACGAAAATGTACCTTTTTAGTCCCTCAAAAAGAACAAACATATGCTTTAAAGTCCAATTATTAGCCCTGTAGGGGTACACAAGTTCAAACTGTACCTCAGGGGACAGAAATGTACCCCTACTGTACCTGTTTTTTTTTTTTTTGAGAGTGTATATCCAAGGCCAGAGTCATATTGCAGAACCTTGAAAATGATTTACCTTCTTTAAATACATTTTTTGTTAGCGGGAAGAACTTTTTGAATTTAAATTGTATATATTAAAACCAAAAAGGCTTTTTGATGACAACACTTCATAGTTTAGTTGGATAATGTACAGTAATGCCTCATTTTGGGGTCTTCACTGCTGGATGCCCAACTTTGAAAGAACTTAACAAGACATTGTTAACAAGGAACTCCAAATGGCTCCACAGAAATAAAGAAACTTTTGAGAGCTGACAATTCTGTCTTCTGAGGGTTGTTGTCTTGCCTGAATATAATAAATGGAGTATCAATGTTAACTTCTGCAGAAGAAATTGGTAGCAGACTTCCTATGTAATTATGGGACTCATAGAATGCAGAGGGACATCAAAAACACTAAGTACACTGGCTCTCGAGTTACCCATATATTAGGTGCCAACTCTGCTCATTTTCAATGTGGCATGACCACACACATATTTTGGCTTTGCAAACAACAGTATCAAACAAGTGTCTGCATCTTCTGGATTAAGCAAGGTTCGGGTTCTTCGCAACCTCATTGACAGGAGTAAAGCAAAGTATTTGCTTGAAAAACCTATCACTATTGCTCTTTCTTTGTGCCTTTGCCATCTATGCAAGAAAGAAATTTATCAGCCATGCTGTTTTTTGTCTCTGTGTTTTCTTCATAGTCCTTTCTTTAATGTTATATATATATATATATATATATAGGGTTTCCTTAATCAAGTCATTTCAGTCCTGTATAGCAGTACTCTGTCTAACTGCCAAAAGTATGACATATCATTCATTACAAACTATGTTGATAATTGTTCTGTGTTATGAGATATTTGGTTGGGATCACTTACTTGAGCTGATAAAATGAACTTGCAGGGTGTTAGCAATAGGGTGAAGTAGAGCCACTGCGCCACCACATTGAGAGGTATTAGGTGATGTGACTTTGGCCTCTGTTTTTGATACCCCTCTGATGCCTCCCATTAGAGGTTTTCCAGACACATACCATCCAAGGGAGGGTCAGGAAGGGATCCAGGACAAACTGCAGGTACTAAATCTCTCAAACGGTCCCAGAACATCTCAGGGTTCTCTCAGAGGAGCTGTGGGAGGTGTCTGGGGAGAGGGAAGTCTGGTCGTTCTGCTGAGACTGCTGCCTTTGCAACACATTCCCACATAAAGCAGTAGACAAAAACTGATCAAGCTCAGAGGCGGATTAATACGCAACAAGTACAATGTTCAGAGCATAGTCTGGATTTATTTTTGAATGCATCATTTTTAAAAGGTCTAGTTTTAAAACTCCTTGGTGCTTTTATTAAAGATAAAATGAGTGTTTGAGGTATTATGTTTCCAGTCTTTCTTTTAATAGTTAAAACCAACAAGGAGTCATCAGAGTGCTTCTGCCAAACATGTGGCAAAGTTAAAGCCTTTCACTTCCAGCTATTAGAACTGTCCTATTTCTGGTCATTTCTTATCTATTCTATATTTTAGTTTTTAGAAAAAGAAATAGCTTATTGGTTGGTTTCACTTTTTCAGAAAAAAAAATGTTGGAAAAAAGGATGTATGCATCTGTTATATTGTTCAATGAAGGGGAAAACTGTATTTTAGCCCTACAGATTTTTGGTTACGTCTTTTTGAAATACCAAAGACAAAATGATTGAGATCATAATTTGCTATTAGGGTTTGCTTTTGTATGATCTATGGAAAGGCTATTGATGCACCACTTCCGGACAGAGAAAGACACAGCATCTGTATACGCACATATATTAAGACACAAAAACCCACCCACACACATGGAGACAAAATGCCATTAACATGGCCCTGCTTTTGTCTCAGCCTTTTGGAAGTAAAGAAAAGACGGGTGTGAAAATGAGCGAGCAGGAGAAAAGAAGCTTAGGATGAGGTGTGTTATTCAGCCTCACCACAGGGGTTTAAGACAACTAGTAGACTGGGAGAGGCTGCCCATTGTCCACACATGCCCCACGTACACACATAAGATGGACATAAAACAGGCTGTGCTGAGGCAGAGCCCAATATGTTGCAACATTTGCCAAGGAAATGTGAAAATGAGTGTAAATTGAGGTTATTTTCTCCACCTCTCTTTCACTATCTCACACTTGTTATCCAGTCACCCTTGAATGTGATGGGGTTCAATCTACACCCGTTTCTGTGACTAAGGTTCATCACAGCAACCATATGCAGGTGCCACCAGAGGGGGATGAAAGAAAAACACAGAGCTAGAATTACTTTTTGTTTTCTCTTTATTTTTTTTTATGTTGTTTTGTTTCAAAGATTGGACTAAGGAAAATGAATACATTTGGAAATTGACCAATTTGGTTCTAAATCTTAACATAACATAGATTTAATGATTATAGTTTTAAGCCAAGATTACTTTTTGTGACCAAGCCAACAGATGGACAGGTTGAATGTTAGTAAATTTGTAATTTAGTTCTAATCTCTTTTTTAACTGTTATACTCTTTAAACTTGGTCTGGGCATGTGAAAAAGTGTTTGTGAGTCTCAGATGTTTGAAAATGAGACACTATAGTGTCTCATTTTTAAAAGCAAATATACTTGCTGTTGCTATACATAAAAAGTATGTAGTATACTTCAAAAGCATTTTAGCCAGCATTGCTGGTTCCATATTTTAAATTGTTGAGCCTATATATGGTCTTAAAAAAAGCACTGATAATTTTATTTCTGTTAAGTTATCATTTCAACCTATTTGTCCTGGTAACCTTGATCGTGTATTTGTTTTATTTTTTTAATGACAGAGACTAAAAATGCATCAGTGTAATCAAAACAAACTGAGAATTGATGCAAGGGGCATTTATGCTTAGCCTATAAAGTGCATTTTCTGAGTAAAACTAAGTCTAATTGAAAATTGCAATTTATACAGAGAAACAGATCTAATTTGGTCTCTGTCTAAAAATAGAGTAAAATGGACTGAAAAACTTACCCTTTCAATTCAAAGGTGAGCAAGAAAAATATTTCTGTTTTTGAGGAAAATTCTAATTCTGGAAAAATGACTCAGCGATTTATCTTTGGTGAGGCTACTTTATTCAGGGTGTTTCATGCAGAAAGATATTTTATAGCATCGGGAAAATAGGAAATAGGAAAAATATAAAACATTAAAAAAGAAAAGCCGACTATTTATACTTATGCTATTTTCAAAAATTTTGTTTGAAAAATAACTATATAGAATTAAATTTTCATTAGTGAAAAAAACAGCTGCCCCACTTAAGACTCAAACCAAGGTTTCCAAAACAGCCATTCCATGACTTAATTATTAATGTGCTTCTTTCTTCTTAAGTGAATTTTGTTGCACATTTAAAAAATAGTGATAACATAAAATAGCTCTAAGGCTTATGTGTTATTATTTGAACACAAAATGGCCCTTTGTGCATTTTTTTGTGTCGCTATCCGCTTTGCGAAGAAAAAAAAAAACAAGGTTCTCAAGAGGTTGAAAATAATGTCACAATAAGTTGATTATATTTGTAGTGGAAACTTAGCTTTTTGCCTGTTCTTTAATCGTGCACTGTTGTAACTGTAAAATGTGACAAAATCTGGTCTTAATCAGAAAGACCAATCAAGTAAAGCAGTCTGATTCAATTCATTTCAAAAATACTTTATTTATCCCAAAGAGAAATTAAATGCTGTAGTAACTCATATTTTTGTTTTCTCTTAACTGGTTGTTGTAGGTGTTGATAGGTGTGGACAGGAGGGACCTTCTGCACCGGTCTGTCTTGGATCTGAAGAAGCCTCTTACTGAAGACACTCTTTTGTTGTTCAAACCTCTCAGGAAGAGGAGGCTCCCTGTTGTCCATAATCTTCTTCACTTTATGAGTAATTCTCCTCGTGAAATAATCTCCAGAGGTTCCAAGGACTTCCTAGAACAGAGCCGACCTTCTTTATTAGCTTGTTGAGCTTTTTTAACTCATTTGCTCTGATGCTGTTACCCCAGCAGATGATGGAGGAAGAGATCAAACAACGGACTTATAGAAAATATGCAGCATCTTTTTGCAAGCACCAAAGGACCTAAGCATCCTTGAGAAGTATAGTCTGCTCTCTCCCTTCTTGTAGACGGCTTCACAGTTGTATCCCGAGTCTTGTTTGTTGCCCAGGTGAACACCAAGGTATCTTTACTCCTCTACCACCTCCATATCCTCTTCCATTATTTTAACAGGATTCAACTTGTTCCTGTTTCTTATGAAATCTAAAATCATCTCCCTTGTTTTGCTGACATTCAGGATCAGATGATTGTTTCCACAACATGTCACAAAGCTGCACACATATCCAAGCCTTTTTGCTCATATGAGGCTTATTCGATTAGTTAAAAGTACCTTCTGAAAAGTTATACACCAATTGGGCCACATGTACGTATTAAAATTGTTTTTCATTGGCCTGATCTAATATTATAATCTTAAACGCTATGTTTTTTTTGTTGTGAGGAGAAAAATAGCCTTTTCAAGGTCTTTCCACAGCATCTCATTCAGATCTAAGTCCAGATTTTGCCTGAACTAATGCAAAATCTTAAGTTTGAGTTTGTCTTTTAGTTTATTGTACTGAAACTCATCTGATGCTATCGATTAATTTTTAAGCTAAAATAAAAAAAAAAAGTAGCAAATACTTTTTTGCCTCAGCATCGTAACTAACTCAAACATATTATTAAATAAACTGGCTTATTGCTTCTGCTGTTTTCATGTAGTTTGTTTTCCTATCTTTAGCAGGTTTATCCACTAGTTCTAAATTACTTGTCAAAAATTCATCTTAAAACATATTTCAAAGTTGCTCCAGTAAATGACATGCTGGATATCTGACTTGAGAAACTTCAGAAACTAAAAGTTACAAGACTTAAGGAGAAGTTTTTTGATCTGTTACACAAAAAGCTGTCTGCAGGTATTTAAGCGAGGCAGAGAGAGCTGGTCAACATCATTTAAAAGTAATGAATTGTAAAAAAGGCTTATATTCTAGCCACACAACCCAGATTTGATTAATAAAAATGTGTAAATTAACTACTATAAAGTTTAACCTGAGATTTAGGTTGTAATTTCTGGAACTTGGCCACCGAAAATGCAACTATGCTCCATGCTGTGTTTGTGACTTACAGTACTAATGAAGAGGGTAGACCAGTAATAGGTTTTGGCTGCGGCTTGATACTAACCAGTTAAAAAGGCAGGGTTAACGATTCAAAGCATTATCCCGGTTCCAATCAGGCCTCCTTAATGTGTATA
>JAUZNJ010068939.1:0-26096 GCA_034780135.1 Jordanella pulchra
ATCTATCTATCTATCTATCTATCTATCTATCTATCTATCTATCTATCTATCTATCTATCTATCCATCTATCTATCTACCTATCTATCTATCTAGATTTTATTTCAAGGTATTAGAATATAGGAAACCACTGCTACGTATGTGTTATTTCCTTTTCACTTCAAACTTCGTTGTGTTGCTTATCACATAAAAACCCCAATAAAACACAGTGAGGTTATGAAGTTATGACAAGTAATAAAGTTAAGGGGCTATGAATATTTTTACATGCACTGCAGTAAAACAATCATTACTGCTCATAATGAGCTTAATCTTATCCTTTTAAAGAATGATATTTAAAGCAAACTTTTAAACTTTACCTAAGTCTCTAACGGAAAATACACCCCTTTGTTCTGAGAATCTAAAACTCTAGCTGCTACAGCTACTGCCAGGTTGGCTTAAGAAAGTTTAATAACAGAGCTCGCCGCCCCCAGAAATCAACCCAGTCTCATGAAAATGCCTAAAATTTAAAGACCTGTAGTGCTCATTCATTTTTTATGCATACTTTATCTCACTGATATCACATGGGAGCCAAAGCTTCTCAGAGCTGTCATTAGGTGAAAGGGAGGCTACACCCGGAAACGGACGTGAGCGTATTTCAGGACAAAGTGTTAAAATTAACTCCATGTTTTCCATCATCAGAACACATACTTGTTTGTCACAAAAAACATTCATAAAGTTTGGCTCTTTCATAAATGTATTATGGGTCTGCTAAAAAATGTGACTAAATCTGCTGGGTCATTATGTTTTTTACAAGTGTATGTAAACTTTTGACCGTAACTGTATACTGATCATCAGAAAGTCCAACATACTGGGAGGAGGAAACATAAATGTAATTATTTACTGTGTGATTTATCAAAACTAAAAGGGATTGCAGTTTTAATTTCTGCATTTATATCTAATATATTTGAAGGTGAGTTGAAAGCTCACAAACAAAAATGTTTGCGTTTATTTTGCAAGGAGGTAAACGTCTAATTGGAGAAAAAGAGGCTTTTCTGTATGCTTCTCAAAATATAAAATCAGAAATAGAAATATACCAGAGATATTTTATTCCAGCAATTCAATTTCATGATGCATAATCACTTAATAAATCTAGTGCACTACAAAAAAAGGTTATGTTAAAGTTACATGTTTTTATTGAGCTGTTTCCCTTAACATGTTTCAATCATGAAACATTCTAGTAAACGGGTATGGTTGAAAATGAATTGAAAATTGAAAAATCATTCAAATCAGCATGCAACAAAAAATAAACATTGTAAACACATGTATTGAATATGTTGGAATTATATAATGAAGTTAGAAAACCAAAACATAAAATGATTGCATTCAACCAGTGTGCATGTTTCATTTATATGAATCCAACATACTTTTTGCTTCAGTGTATCAATAGAGAAGCTCTTCTGATTCAGAAAAGGTGGGACTGATAAAATTCCACAATAATCTTTTTTCCACAGATTTTTATAGTTCCACATCAAGTGAAAAGAAAAGAGATTCTGCATAGTACAGATAATTGCAGTGGGACTACAGAAAGTCTTCATGCAACTACAGTAAAATTAAAAGAAAAACACCATGAATTAAATAAGTATTGTTTCATTTTCAAATTTAAAAAAAAAGAAAAAGTCACCATCATTGAAACTATGAAGGTAAATATAAAGGGGAAAGTGGTGTCACATACATGATTGGAAGCATCTCTATGCATTTATTTATGCACTAATACGTATATTGGACATGGATGTTGTATTGTCTAAACGTTACTTTGTGCTCATCTTAGTTTGCAATGCTTGACTCAAGCAAGTCTTGTTCCCTGATTTCAAACATCAACTCATTACAAAATATTTGCTCATCTCCAAATCACAGTATGAGAATTATGTTTTCTACTAAACCTTATACTAAAAGTGACCAAATAGTATTTAATATACATAATCGAGATCCTTTATTTTTCACACACACTTTTAAAGACCAGTATACTCTTTTATCTTGACCATAAAGCTTTAGCTTCATCCTGTTCACAGCACTCAGGTTATTGAAAGCAAGGACAACTTTATTGAATTTAACCTTAAACTGATGTTCTTGTCATTGTGTTTCCAGTTAAAGTTATTCACAAACTCTTGGTTTTAACTGGTATTATTTGTTAATCCTTAGATAAAAATCAGCAATCTAAATTTAATCTTAAACTAAAATCAGTAGGGTTAACTCCCCTTAGCCCAAATTTGAAAAATACACACAAAATAATACACAAAGAAAGACAATGAATTTCTTGTGAAGCTTTTAAAGCATCACCTCGTCTTCCCTGAAAATACTTTGTTATTGCAGACAAGCTCAATCTTTTTCTTGTCTGACCAGAAAAAAACTTGCTCTCCTTGAGTTGTCAATTTCTGCAGACAGAGATATGACTCAAGCTCAAAGGTGCTCGTTTCTTAAGCATTTGCCTCTTATGGTTGTGCATCTACTGCAGATGTATAGTCATCGCAGCACCAGTGAGTGCAATATTGAATAGAGCTGTTGGGAATGCAATGACTGTTGGCAGCGTCTACCAGTAGACAGTCACATGGCATTGGTCAAAATGCTACAGGAGGCACAAATTAGACGAGGAAAGAAAACAGACATAAATCACAGGTGTTATCATCATCTCAATATTTATCAATATATCCATCGCAAAATTCCTAATGTGCAGAACTACTTCCATGTTGTTTCTAAACAATCCAAGAATAATGCTGCACCTTTATTGAATAAAAGTCTTAATTCTGGTTCTTTAAATAATCTGTATTAGCAAAGAGCAGAACAGGGGTTTCCTTTCAGTACTGTCCACATACAATTAATTGGAACCACAGTAAATTATGCTGTCTAACAGCATTAATACAGAGTTAGCATGCAAATATTAACTTATCTCTTCAACAAAGTGCTTCGTTGTAACCAGCAGGAGGAAAACATTAGACTTTTAAAGATAAAGTTGTTTGAGTGGAGTGAAATTAAGCTATGACAAAATATTAATACAGTTAGGGAGCCAACATTTAAGGTGGTCTGTCATCAGAAAAAGATAAATAAATTTCACCAATCTGTATGAGTTGACTGAGTTATCTCTCCAAAGTGCCATAAGATCATATGTTGCATATTAATATAACTAAATTGCACTGAATCAGCCATGTTACCGCAATGTTTATTTTGTCATTGATAGCTGCCAAATACATTCTGCTATGGGATGTCTACAGATGTCCGCAGAAGCATAGTCTGTTTTTTCACATATGTCAATTGGGACAATATTCCTGAACATCCAAATGCAGTAAACAAACAAACAAAAAAATAACATCAGAAACAGAAGGTTAAAAAAAAACAAAACAGTAAGCAGCTTGTTTTAAGAATTACAATTTGAAGAGATTTGCTGTTTTACTTGTGAGGGTAATTCATTAGCTCTCAGACAACAAAGATACACAAGTTGCATTAGTATTCTATTGAAATATCCTTTTTTTCCCCTTTTCATTCATTCTTTTTATTTTCTTATCCTCATAAGAGTTGACTATACGATAATATCAAGTTGCAGTGAAAAGTGTTTATCTCTGACTGGATTATGTCTGTTAATGTGCTAAAAAATAATTATAAAAGGGACATGTTCACAAAGAACTGAACATCTTGTGTAGACAAACATAAACAAGCTGCTCTGCTGCCCTAGATTTCTCCACTTGTCAGAAAATATGGGAAATTAAATTTTACTGCACTATTAAACTATCCAGTTTTGAAAATCCTTCATGTCACTGACTTTTTTTTAAAGCTCATTTTAACCTGCTATTCTTTTTGCCTCTGCTTTTACCCTCATTCTTGTGACCCCCTATTTCCTTACCCTAAATGATTTTAATTGTTATTAAAGCCATGAAATCCTGACAAGGGCACCCATATAAACTGTTTTTATAGTATTTGAGAATGTTAGTATTCTGATTCTGATACCTTTGTTACTTTACATGGACATGCTGTGGTTTGGGGGTCGATGCAGGAAAAGCTACATGCTTAGACTCTGAGGGCGAGAGATGGCGCTTAAGAAGGTGGTTTTAGTATATAAGGGGGTGAAAATTAAGTTTTAAATGAGAACAAGCTTGAGGTATAGGGGTTGTTTCTCTGTATGATTTGCTCATTATCAATTGTTCTCTTATACTTCATCAGAATAAATTCCTTTAAAACTTAAAATGCTTTTTCATTTTTGAATTTTTTGGACATAACTCCCATTTTGAACAACCAATGGGATCAAACAAGTTTTTTTTAAAAAATGATAGATTTTAACAGCTTCTGTTTTTCTGACATATGATTTCAACATCTAAAATGAGTGGATGTTATTTGTTATTTTAACAACACTGTTATTAGCTGAAACAAATGCTCTCTTTGCTTCCAAAAAATGTATTTTGCCATGTTAGGAATTTACTAGCTATCAAACAAAACTAGGACTACATATTTCTAGCTTAGTCTTATATTTGAACCACTTATATCTTGCTTCAGATGTATTCATTTTTTATGAATAACACAGCCTCTGTTTTTTTCCTCCTTGCTGTGAAATAAGAAGGAAATAAATGTTGCATGAATGGAGCTCCAACAGCAGAGGCTGTCTCAGCATCACAGGAGCAGCCGGTGGTGTCGGATCAGATCTCGGTGCTCTGGATGGAGGAGGTCACCTAGCTGACCGCCACCTTGCAGACTTGTGACATTGTTTTAAAAAGAGACAAATCTCCAAACTGGCCCATAGCCTCTGTATAAGCTGAAAGCAGATGACTCTTCCTGGCGGTGGCACTCTGACTGCTGTCATCCTCTTTTTCATTTACCCTCCTTGCATGTCCTCCAGAGAAAATACTGCAAGAAGGTGGAATGCCAGCTCCCATTAGAAAAGGGATTTCAAAAGCTCCCTGACAGGAACACTAGGGGGAAAAAAAGCTTTGCATAAGCATTTTTTCTTCTCTACTATCACCATGGGTGCGACTGGCAGCAGGTTAAAGCAGCCAAAGATTCTAATTTGAAGTCTAAGCGGCTTCTATAAAACTTACAGTATCTCCTGAATGGTTTATACACCTCAGCACATCGGGCTGAAATTGATAGACTGACTCAGAGGCTTGATTTGTACCCAGAGAAGAAATGCTGAATGTCTTTCTGATCGGAAGTGTTTATATTTTCCATTAATCCATTCAGTGCAGTTTTTACACAATGACTGACAGGGAGAAAGAGAAAACAAGTGTGATGTTTGTGTCTGAATTACAAACCAGCAACGCCCCTGATTGGGAGGAAAAGTAGCAGTTGCTTGGTAACCATGTTTTATGATGCCATTGATGTAATGAAAAATTTAAACTTCCCACCACTGAACTCTTTTCAGGGACCGTAAAGTGAGGTATGGATGCTACTCTGAGACATATGGATCAGGGCTAGAAGTGGAGCGAGCAAATAAAAGCACACAGTGGAGCTACAATGCACAGTAGAGCTGAACACACTGTTTCTCCATCAGTCAAGATTCTTTTTACTGTAGCACCAGATGGCTGAACGGCTCCAAGCTGCTTTGTTTGTCGCCAGAATTCATAGACAGAAGTTATTGTTTTACTTACAGTTTCTTCAGCTTTTACTCTGCAGTTTGTGAACAAGAAATTCTTCAATATCTGTTTCCTATCCGCTTTAGGTAAAACAATGAACATGACCGATAATGCATCTTGCATAAGGCTGCATATATTGTCATAACAACATCCTTCTCTACTCCTGAAGTGTTTTAGCATCGTGTGTGCGTGTGTGTGCGGTGATGCACCACAATATTGGTTTCTTCAATTTTATTATTTCTTTTATGGAGAAGCAAGAAGAATGAATCAACATGTCGTACAGAGGTAGAATGGGAGAATCTAGAAAATTTCAGCACTCCATAATAGACCCCCCATTTCCCCATCATAAAGAGGTTGTTTATAGAACATACCAGGTGTTTGCCTTGAAACCTTCATTAGAAATGATCTTATACTTCCAAGAAAAGAAAGTCCTATGTTCCTAAAATGTAAAGAGTAAATATAAAAATATCAGGAAATTAGCTTTTCTTGCAATAACAAAGGTTATAGGGAAGGTTTTTACGAATATCCAGTTTTACTCTGGTAACGCTGAACCTTAAAACACCGTAGTAACCTAAACTCAGTATGGTTGATCATTAGATCATCTAATGATCAAAAAGCATGAAAGATTCAATTAATCTATTTTTGATCAATCGTTGTTTCTTAGGTTTGTTATGAACTTCAATGTGGGGCAGTTTGTAGCATCCTTGCCTTGCAGCAAGAAGGTCCTTGGCTTTGATTGTCCTCTGAATGACTGGCCATCTGTGCAGAGTGCACCCATCCTTTCGTCCATATACTGCTGGAGATAGGCAGCTGCCCCACCATGACCTTGAGGATAAGTGTAAAAAAATTTGTTGTGTTGTGATATCAAATGACAACTGCATTTAAAAGCAGCCTGTCCCTCTGATGTCACATCCTGGGACTGGGGTTTTTTAAACCCAACCACAGGAAATAAACACCTTCTTTCCCTCGGACCTGCAGCCGTGATAGGAGACCCCCATATTTATCTCTGGTGGACAATTTGGTGCTTTGGTCCAACTTTTTTGACAAATTGGCTGTATCCCACTCTTTGAAGAAGCCTTGACCTGAAAACCCAGCATCACCTGTGGCCGTTGCTGCGTGAGGAGACTGTAATCTGAACCGGACCAGAACAGAATCTGAGCTGTCACAGAACAGAACTCCTGACGGTTCCCTACAAGCTCTGTGAGTGATAAGTTAAGGTTCAACAAAGTCTCTATGTAACTGTGTTCTGAACTGAATCTGAGTTCTTCTGCATGGCTGAGGAGAACAGAGTATCTAGACTGCTTGAAGGACAGAACCAAAGATGCTGCACATTTTCTAGAATAAATGAATTTCAAAAAATAGTACAGTGTGACCTCTTCATCTGCTTTCATCTGCTGGGGTAACAGCATCAGAGCAAAGGATTTAAAGTAGCTCAACAAGTTAATAAGAATGTTCTAGGAACTCATCCAGAACCTCCGGAGATGATTTCACAAGGAAGGATTCTTTGTGAAACAAAGAACATTATGGAAAACAGTGAGCATCCTCTTTATAAGACTGTGAAACAGCAACTGAGTGTCTCCAGTTATAGGTTCCAGATCCAGTGGAAGACAGACCACCAGAAGACACTTCCTCCCTATGGCTGGTCAACATCTACAAAAACTCTTTGAAAAAAAAACCCTATGAGCTACAACTTTCACTTTGGGATCAATGCCATATTTTCAAATTGAAGTTAATTGAATTAAACAGAATGAAATTTAGGATATAGTATCTAAAATTTGGCAAAAACCCTAACTATAAATGTGTGAGGAGGCAAAATGACCACCAGACAAAGAACTAAGATGAGAGCTGAATGCTTTTTTTCCTCTTTGTAAGACAGGTTGTGGTTGTTTCTTCAACCAGCTGGGCTAAATGCTGTTTCCAAGTGCTCAAAAACTTCATATTCTTTTTCTCCTCCAAAGTTAAAGCACATTTGTCTTTGTTTAACTAGAAATACTACACTTCAAACTCTAAAGATTAGGCTTTCATTAAGATTTAAGGCGCAGCAAAAAGCTGTTGAAAAGCTTGTGAATTTGTCTGTGTAGTCATAACAGCCAGTTTAAAACTTCACAGAGACCAGCCGAGCAGAATAAGGGCTTTCCAACTTATTTCGGAGTGCCTTGGATCTCTCGCTCTCTTTTTTATTCTTTCTGTAATTTTAAACTTGCAATTATAACTAACCATGCAGAATAAAGACTTCAGACAAGTTTTCCAAGTGTGTTAGATTTTCTTTTTTTTTCTCCACATGACCACCAACAAACAATGCGGAAAAAAACACTAAACTTCATGGTAATTTAATGCTCAGAAGCACTCTAAGCCTCTTATTTTGTTTATGAAATGATTTCCTGATCAATCCCTTCCAATGCCTTCAGGTGAAGTAAGCTACCTGAATGTAGGAGAAACAACAAGGCAGGTTGGAGTGGAGAGAGCACCACTTTTCCAGCGAAGAGGAGTTTGCTGGTACAGCACTGACAAAGCAGTGAAGCGCAGCCCAGCCTGAGCGGCCTGCCATTGTTCTTGACTCCTCTTGCTCTCTCTCCGGGGGCGAATTCTTTATACATGCCATGTTCTTCTGCCATTACCGTGACCCAATTTCTTTTGAAGACTTTTTTTCTTTCTTTAAGTTGCAGAAAGAGCCAAAGCCGGTAGAGGAGCTTTTAAGAGAAACTGTCCCCTTGAGTTTAACTATGCATGCTGCTGAGTCCGACTCCAAAATGTGCTGTGTTAAGAATTTCTGCTAATACTTCATTTTTTTCTTTTTTTTTTTTTGCCCATGAGGCTACAAGCCTAAGCCATAGGTTCTGAGATGGTGGGTTGTCAAGCTAGGCAGTGAATTAAAACAGACACTTTGTTTCGTATTGAAACAGAGCACTCTGTGAAGAAGAAGCAGATGTGCTGGTGCTTCCCAAATTACTACTCTGATTCTTAAAAAAAATCAAGTCACAAACACACCCATTCTGTTTTTGACATGTCGAGTTATTGTCATACAAATCTTGATGAATATATCACATAATTTTTTGTAAGAACCTTTTAGTTGTTGCCACTGTGTGGAGTTTAGAGTAATGACATTTGCCAGCGTGCTGTCATCACTTCTCTTGTCTAGTTAATCTAAACTGTTGCCGCTGCTCCGGTCACTGGCACAAGAGATGCCAGGCTATAACGTCTCGCTGAATTACTGGCAGGGTTACAACTGAATGGGCCTGTTTGATGTTCACTCCTGGCTTTTGATCAGGGCCATATATTCAGCACATTCAGCCGTTGAGGTCGTAAATGATTAGTACTGAGGTGGGATTTAGTAGAACGTAATGAAAGGCGTTGATGGAATAGCTGAAGAGCATAGGGAATGGTATCTGTATTCTGCAATCAGAAAGTTTTTTCCAAACTGTATTTAATCACAGATGAAGGTCGTCTAACGCAGCGGAAAGTAGCACCTTAAAAATTGTGGCAAAGTATGGAATTAAACTGATTTTCTTTTACAAGTGAGGTTTAGAATGAAAAATTGAAGAAAGAAAAAATTAAAATTATTTCTGGACTCTTTTTTTTATTTTTGAATAAAACATCTACATGAAAGTGGTGCATTTGTCCTTTGATCCATCCATGGATCCATGATGGTTATGAAACCAGTTTATAATCATGTGTTCCAAAGAGCAGTAATATGTTTGCCTTAACATGAGACACACTTAAATCTGTAAACGATTACTATTGAATGAAGAAGAAATGAAAAGGCTTCACTGCGATCACAGCATCTGTGATTCAAAAGTGCCTTACGAACGTAATTGCTTACAGCTGCATGGAACTGCAAGTAATTTAGTAAGATCAACAAATATATTCCTCGAATACCAGAGTGCAAAGAAAGCTGACAATGTGAAGCACATTAATCATTGTGATTACTGCATGCTCTCCGTTTGCCAACAGCTTGTACATCAGTCCATTCATCTTCTACTGCTTGCCCGTCAGGGTCAAGATTGGGGCTGGTGCCTATCTCCATCAGTCGACGGGGCAAAAGGCAGGGTACACCCAAGAAAGGTAGCCAGTTCATTACAGGGCAAAACACCAAAGGGCAAATTGGATTCAACAATTAACCCTAGTAATTATGTTTTTTTTTTATGTAGGAGGAACATGCAGAGTATACGAAGAGAAGCCAAGCCTGGGAGAAGATTTAAACTACATGCAGAGAAATTCTATGCACAGGTTCAACCCGGGACGTTCTTACTGCAAGGCTACATTGCGACAAACTGCACCACTTTGCAGCCTGAGTTTGTAAATGTTTCTTGTCAAGGAAAAAGACTGCAGAAAAATCAGTTTACTTTTAAGTTTTCGGGGGGGTTTAATTCCCAATACAGTTAAAGGTACAATTGTTGATCATTTGATGATAACAACAACAACAAAAAAAAGCTAATAAGACTTTATGTTAGAAGATGATATTCAGCCATCTTCATGTTTCCTTGATTATGGCTAAAATCTTATCAGTTCATAGATCAATAGCTAGAGTATTGTTCAGCTTATCTTTGAGATAATTCATGTTTTCTTTTCAGTCTGTTTTAGTCTCATGACACACCAAAGACTTAGTACCTGATTGGAAAACTATTGTTTGTAATCATAAATACAGTGTATTTTTTCGTGACGGTATATAAACCTGTCACTGAGTTTCAATCTTTTTATGGATAGAAATCTAAGAAGTGTTAAATGCATTCATGTCACCCCCCTATGGAGTCTCTTGGTTGTTTTCTTATTTAGTAAGGCTGTTCTGAACTTTTTTAGGATTAAAGTATGTGCTGTCTGGTAGTCACCCTCTCATGCTGCCATTGATACTACACTACTATTACCAGAAAAACATACTGGTCAGGTCAGCCATTGGTGGCGGCGCGCATAGTCACAGCGGCTTAGGTTAACCCTAAATCTGATCATGAAATTTGTTGTATGTATAATGACAAAATAGAGTTCCTTTTACCTTAACAACAACCTCTTTTTCGATTCCAAGCAAAGAAAGATTTGCACAAATCAGCGCTGAGGCATTTGCCAGATAAAAACGCTGTCTTACAATGGATAAAACGGGCTGAATCATTAATACATTGGACTTTTATCATTTTGCGCACACTCTTTGCAAAGGCATGTCCACTTATCCACATATGTTAACAATAAAGCAATTTTCACTGACTATTACCTGATAGATTGTGAAAATATCAAGAGTAATTCTAACCGTCGCTGTCTGGCAACAGAAATCTTGTTCCGTTTGATTAATTCAACTGTGATGTAGGCTGCTCATTATCAATAGCAATGGGCCATTCAACCTTATGATTATCAATGAAGATAATAACTTTTATCCTGACAAAAACGGTCTCTGCTTCAACTAATTTGACTAAAGATTATGGAGAATAAATAAAACACTGGAACTAATACCTCAAAATAATATAGCAGGAGTTGGAAAAAGTATTTTTACTTAATGAAGAAATATACAGATCTATTATATATCTAACAACATACAATGTTAAAAATTTTCGGTAGAATTTACAGTAAACTACTGGCAACAGGGTTGCTGTCATTTTTACAGTAACTTTATTGTAATTCTATTAAAGTTTTATTATTATTTTGTATTTTGGGGTTTAACAAGTCTAACTCCAACCTTTCTCATCAAAGTGTACTCAGTTTAGTTTGGTCGGTTTCCTCCTTTGAGGTCATTGTGAGACTTCATTATAGGTCCCACACTTTCTGTACAGTATACAATTCCTTTAGGGTCAACTTTAGTGTGTCTTCTCAGTGTTTTATTCGCTGCTTTGCAAACTCATCTTCCATTGAGAGCACATGGAATACTGTCTTGACAGAATTCAGTTTACTGTAAACTTTTTTTTTTAAGTTGAATAGAGAAGAACTTCTTGAAGTGATTAAAATCATTATCTCTGGACTGGACTACTATAATTGTCTTTATGCTGACTTAGACAGCTGTCTTCTATGTTGCCTTTAGCAGTTTCAAAATGTTGCTGCCTGTCTGCTGACAGGTAACAGGGGACCCAATCATACATTATCTTCTCTGCGGTTGCTGCCTTCACATTTCAGGATCGATTTTAAGATTCTACTTCTGCTTTGAAAGGTCAGGCACCTCTTTCTCTATCAGAACTTTTACACAAACATGTCACCAGAAGAAGTTTAAAGTCAGAACCTCTGTTAATTTTAGATGTTCCAAGGACAGGCCTTGTAGTAGAGATTTTTTCTGTTATTGTTTTTATAAAGTGAAGAACACTGCTCCTTATACTGTAAGGATGCCAAATTATTTCAGCGAGTTTAATTCCCATTGTAAGTTGCATTGTTTTTTATATTTTTCATCTTAGACTGTTTTATGACTAGTCATTTAGTTTCTTTTATTTTCATTTAAATTTTGGCTCATTTTGATTTTTGCTGTTGTTACCTTAATTTTAAACAAATCTATTTGTTGTGTTATAGGTGCTGTTAACCCTATTTATATTATGTTGATTTTTTTTTTCATTATCTTTTACCAATCATTTTGGTCACTTTATGTGTGTTAAGTGCTATAAACAGAGACTTCTGATTTATATAAACATAAGTCAGAAAATTCATTTTGTTGAAACCTATAACAATAATCAATCTAACTAGCTGTACTGAATATACAGCATAATAACTTCTTTTTCTCAGGTTTATTTATTAGGAGTATGGGGAATGATAACGTTGGGAAATTCCTTTACTATCATCTTAAGGATGTTTGAAACTTTTGCTGTTCTGCCCACCTTAATCTATTACCTTGTCTTTCAGAGCTATACATGATTGTCTTGATCCAACCACTCCAACGCAACTCTATTTATGTTGACATTTAATTATGCAAAGGTCTACTCAATAATTCTGGGGACTTCTGAAAGATACAAGAGCTGAATTTCATTCACAGACCTCAGTATTATGTTAATTACTCATAAAAACAGCTTCACCTCTTGTGATAAGGCATAGGATGAGGTATAGGATTGTGCTTATGGGAATTTGTTACCTTTATCCCAGAGAAACAACTGTGAGGTCAGACAGAGAGGTTGAATGAGGGGTTGGCTAATAGTTTTCACTCTAATTGAGTTGTGTGTCTAACAACTGGCATCATTGGCAGGCTTGTGTGTTTTGGACTGTCCAAAACACCTTTTATTGTTAAATACCCCCAAACAACCATTTAATTGTGAAATACCTAAAAGGCATCTTTACCTCATGGGCTGTTCTTCTCACCATTGTGAGCTTTTACAGTTTTGTGCACAGATGCTTTTCTGAATTCAAAAGCATAAATCATCCTCATTTTTTTCTGTTCTAGTGACTATTACCCTGGGTTATATGGTGAGTTTGCAAATTCAAAACAAGTCAAGACCATCAAGTTTAAGAAAGCATCTCTCTATTCATCTTCTCATGAGCAGCGGGGAGCTGAAAACGTTCCCATTCCTTTTGAGTGAGCACATAAAGTCGAGTTAAACATTGATGTGCAATTATTTATACATCCTGTGGTCTCACATGCCTGCTCTCAGTGCTTCGCCTCGCTTACTGTCAGGAGCTCGCTAATGTGGCTTACCAGCTAGTTGAGCAGCCATTATTAGATGCCACAGCGTGCACTCTGGAAAGTCACCAAGTGAGGCGCTTCTCTCCCAAAGTTATGGTAAATGCAGCGAGCCCCCGCAAATCACGTCGTCTGCTCCCACAGGACGATTCTTCCAGATGCGTTTCTTTTCCCCTTCACTGATGCGCAGCAGGATGTGCAAGCACAAGGAGGTGTGTGTGTGTGGGGGGGGGGTGCACATGTGTGTGTGCATACTTGCACCATAACTCAAACATGAATGGGTGAAAGTGGGTCACAGCTGCCAATATAAGAGCATTTTTTTTAAAGCAGGGGCTTTCCTTGAGCAATGAAGAGAAATGAAAGAACATGAGCCATGTCCTTTTTTTACCCTCATCCAGCCCACACTCTATACCGCATGTTCTTGATCATGGAAGGCTGAGCAAAAGCGAGGCAAATCCAGTGCATGCATTTTCTAAATAGGCTATCTTCCTCCATCTTTTAAGAATCTGTCACCCATCTTTCCGTTCCTCTTTGATATCAGCTCTGCCTCCCAAACTGAAGTGAAGCCTGCATCTCTGGCTGGCCTTATCTTTTGTTGTTAGAGAAAATCCATTTGAGGCTTGCATTTTCAATTTCTGTGTCTACAGCAAAGGGGTTTCTTCGAGCGTGGTCTGACAATAAATGCTAAAAAGTGTTTGGGTTTTTGTGTGAAATTTGAAGATCTAGATGTATTTGTTATCTATCTTTAAATGATTTTACAAACAACCACAAGTAAAATGAATCATCCTCTTCTGTGTCCCCTTTTCTCTTCACTCTCGCGTATTATATATCGATCCTGACACAATCACATCAAGCCTGCCAATGATGGTCTGCATTGCAAATTCCTTTTTCCAGCTCATTATCCAGAAAACCAGCAAACCTTGGATCTCCCTGGAGAAGTGTTTCCATGTGCCTTAGGGGATCTCAGAGAGAACGAAGCACATGAAAATGGTAACAACGCACACTCCAATAATTGAACATCGAAAAAACAAATGGGTGCTGATGCTAACAGCTTTTACGGTTTGTAGGATACTAATGAGAATTTCCGTATCATCCATATGTCTGGGGCCACATTCATGTAACGTAAACAGCAGCAGCTACTGTCTGCTGGTCATCAGCTGTTTGTTACACTGCAGAGGGGATTGGGAGAGGCCTGGAGGCTTACATAAAAACAAATGACTGTGCTTCATCTGCTGTGTGAAGAACACATTGTTATAGATTTTCCAGAGCTTCAATATTCTTTTTGACAAAAATACAATGTGTGGTTTATGGCAAGTTAAAGCTATGTGTAAAATGAGATTGGAAGTGTCTCTGAGGGTGCATAACGGTGATATTACTTTATTTGGTTGTGACTAAATCTGTTCATATCTCCTAGTTTCTTCTTCTTTTTCAACTCTCTGAATACAGAGTAAATTTAAAGATTTATTTACAGCAGTTGCTCTTTAAGAAATCCTAAAGAAAATAATATTACAATAAGACAAAGATAATAATTTATTATTGTGTAACAATACATTCAGCAAATAAAACCATACTTTATACTAGATTACCAAGAATGAGATCAGATAAAACAAGATGCTGACAGGATTTTTGTGAGGAAAAAAAAAAATTCTAATCACAATTTTTCGTTTTGCAAATGACAAATGTGATATATCTTTTTATCTTTACAAAATAAAGTCTTTTTCTGTTTGTGTTCTTATAAGTAGAAAAATATTTCAAAAGTCTGTTCTGTTTAGTAGACCTACTTCAGGTTTGACTAATCAAAATTTCTTAAACTTTGAACTAAAGAGAATATAGTGCACTGTGCATTATTTGATAACTGAAGGATTAATATTGGCCAAATCAAAGATACAGACTGTAGTAAAGAGCAGAGCTAACTGCAGGACATGCAGAACATGAAGAACAACAGAGCAATGAGAGGAACCAGTGAAGAACATTAGAACCAGCTAAACTTATTTACTAAGGTTAGAGTGACTTTAATGCAGGTGAGATTTCCAGGGTAAAATGCACAATCAGAGCACAAGGACAAGTTAGAAAAAAAAACACGAAGAAATTAACTAATTAGACATTAACAAGAACAATAAAGAGCACAGAGAAATGAAAATAAGTATATGTAATGTACAATGTTACTTAGCCTTGTCATCCAGCATAACAAGCTGTGAGTATTAGTCTACATTGTCAACAAAACAATGCAACTTAAAAACAAACTTCCTTTTAAACGTAAAAAGTCGCAAAAATAGTTACTTTAGAAGTTCAAAAACAATACAATTTACTATTTGTGAAAACGACACAAATTCCACTGATACATGATTCTGAAAGGGAAAGTCAGAACTAGTGTGGCAGCCCTTAGTTCACTTCACAATATAAAACAGAGATGCTATACACAAGCAACTCTAAAAGATAAGCTAGTGTCAAAGACAATGAAGTATTACAGTACTGTCTTGTTTTGCTAGTATAGCACCACATCTTTCCCTGAGAAGGAGACCCATAATCCAGCTACTGACTTACAATGAACAACCTACAGGGTACTCATTATGCTCCTACAGGATTGCTATGAGGCTTCTACTTGCAGGTACTTACTGTTTATTTAAGTGATATCTTTAGATTTGTCTTAAGGTACCTACAGGGATAAATGATGAGATGCTGCCCACTACTTTCAAGATATCATTTACATTTCGTGGAATTGAAAGGAAGTTCAGAAACAGGGGATCTGGGTAAAGACATACAGATAGATGCTGGCAGAAAGATCAAAGGTGGTACACATGAGCAATGTTGAAAAATGACCTGTTTTGCCTGGATGGTCATGCACACATCAGAGTTTAGCCCCAGCTGTGCTTAAATGGCTTTGCGTGGTTGCATCTGAATGTTTGCCAGTATTCTTCACATGTATGGGGAATATCTATTTGTACATGTGAGTGTGTGGTGAGGATGAAGTGTGGTACCGGTGCCGAGGGCTTGTGAGACCTCAGACCTCAAACTGAACTACATTATGAGCCCTTGTAAAGATGAAGTCTTCTTTTTGACATCGCCCCTTTTGGTGAAACAGTTGAACAACAGCTCTGATGCACTCTAAATGCTAAAAAAAACCTGTTTTCTGATGCACACTGACATGACAAAAAGTTTTTGACACATAGAATTAACTTATTAAGTCACACATTTCAAAACTGTTTTCATTCTCCATCTGGTCCCTACAGATCCCACATGAAAAAACAAATAACCAGGCTTAAAAAGCAATTAACATGAATACTTACATCATTGACACTGATCAAATACAGGAGCACTTCCTGAACAGTGCATAAACTCCTCCAGCTTCTCTTAATCATGTATTATTCGGCACAGTGGGGGGATGGATGTGCAAATCTTTCCCAGCCTTTCTCTGAGGAAATTTCCTTTAATTACTTGCTAACAAATTTGTTAACAATCTAAAAAAAATGTTCATTTCATTTTGGCTCCTTTACCATTGATGAAAGATAATTCTGTACCAAACCATAATCTTAAATTACACATTGACTTTACTTGTCTGCAATATTATCTCAATATAATTACAAGCCCTTAATTGAGACCACCAGAACTTTAATTTAGTTATATAGCCGGATCTGCAGCAAATGCTGAACAGCATAGTAACCAATGAGAAACAGGATTTTTAGAAACGTTGCTTTCGTCTGAGGTATTGCAATGCCCTAAGAACCTGATAAAGCTGCTTAAAGCCCTTACAATAAATTCAACTTTTTTTTTTTGCATTTACCGACCACACACTGAAATAAATGTAGAAATAAATCCAATCTTTCATTTGAGCCCTGCTGTAACTACGCTCTCAACTCTTCCCTTTTTCTATTTAAGATTCTTTCTTCCTTTTTATCTTTCTGTACAGCAGGAGTGTACAAAGTGGGTCCTGGGGGCCAATTGCAGCTACTGAACTAATTTTGTAGGCCCCATGCAATTCAGGAACGGTACAACTTTGGCCCACCAGCACAGGTAGACGATAATGACTGAGACTTTTATTTTTTTTTTGTTCCTATTAAGCATTGGTTGAGAAAATAACAACTTACAGCTAAACCCAGAAAGAAAAAAAAAATGAAATCTGGATTTTTTCATTAGAGATGTCTGAAATTACACACTGAGGGATTTTCTACTCTCACAGAAGTGTAGCCTGCAACATTAAACTGTAATTTTGGAACATTTTTGATCTTAGAGAATCTTTGCAATTACAAAGACATTCTTTTTACATTTGAGGAAGATTTAAAATGGCCAAGTGGACTTGAGGTGATTGCACATGCTTTTATTATTGTAACGGTCTGTTAACTTCAGGTGGTTGAAAATTCAGCTGCATGATTACTGACTTGCTCATACAGAGGACTCTTCACAACCCTTGTTTTAAAGTCGCTGCTCTAGCTGCCTATTAGTTTTAAGTTACATTTATATATTAGTCTTAACTTTCAGAGCTTTACATGATTTGGTCCCTCATATATATACAGTATATGTTTGGATTCAAAGATACCTCTTTGTGTAGTTTGAGATGTTCAAATCAAGACCTTTTAGTTGTCCCTCGCACTGTGGAATGATTGCCTACCTTCTCACAAAATTTGGACTCTGTGAATGACTTTAAAAAGCAGCTTAAGTCATTATTTTTCAAAAAGCTTTTAGTCATACCTTAGCTTTGATGATTGTACTTATTTTATAGTCTGTATTGCATACTGCTGTGTATTGCTATGGTGTTATAAAGAACTTTGTGGCAACCTGTCTATGAGAACCTGCAACACAAATTGATTTTATTTTTTTCAAATTACCAACAATTTGCAATGTTTTACAATGGG
This sequence comes from Jordanella pulchra, assembly GCA_034780135.1. Lineage (NCBI taxonomy): Eukaryota > Metazoa > Chordata > Actinopteri > Cyprinodontiformes > Cyprinodontidae > Jordanella > Jordanella pulchra. The sequence goes on from JAUZNJ010068939.1 coordinate 18,010, forward strand.
AAGTGTTAGGCTCAAGATAAAAAAATCATTTTCAAGTAGGTAATCATCAATTTCATTTTAAATACAACTCCAAATATCCAGTATCTCTTCCCTAAAGGCAGACTTTAGTGCACTTAGCTAGTAAACTTGGCTAGTTATTTGAAAGAAAGAACTGACAAATCCTTTTCTAACTGCAAAAAAAAAAAAGATATATGTTCAGAATGCTTTTTTTCACAAATGTGCAAAACTGTTTGATCTTTGGACCTACCATGACTTACACCTGTATAACTTCAAAAACAGTGTAAGTAATTTGTGTGATTGATTGCATGCTTAATAATGTTTGCATTTCCTTCCTTACACACATAAGGGAAGCTCTCCTCCTCCAGCCTTTTCAAGCATCTTTAGCATCTGAATGGTTCTAAAACACAGAAAGAAATATTGCAAACTGTCTGTTTTGCAGCAAGCAGGTTCTGAAATGTAAACCATCATGACTAAGACTTGGTCATTCTGGACCTTGGGCATGGCGCAATGATGTGAACCCCAGGAGCTTTACGGAAAGAGAAAGAGAAACTAGAGACAGCAGCTTTTGTTCTCAAGGCACCGTAGGGGTAGGCACACCTCTGTGGGAGGGCCCTGTGACACTGTCTTGGGGGGAGAGGAATTTGCAGTAATTAGACAGGAGAGTCCTCTCAGTCATTTTATGAGCAAAATGCATCCTCTACTCGAGAAAACATGGTTAAGATGAAACACGAATATTGGTCATCAATGTTCAAAATCATTATCATAGTTTATGGCCAAATAGAAGTATATTGTTAACTGGGTTGAAAACTGTTATTTTCTTTCGCAACCCTTTTAATTGTTTTGTTGTTGTTATATTTTTTTGCCCAGGAATAATTTTTTAATTGAAGCCTTTGGTCTTTCCAACATAAAGCTTGGACATTCATGGGCCCTATTTTACTAAACAAAGAGAGGGGTTTAAATCGGGATTCCCCATATATTCAGGCCAAATTAAGCTGCAATTTGTTTTCACAAGTCCAGTAAAACAGTTATTGAGGTCATTTATTTTGGGTAGCAAACCAGCTCCTGACCAGGCTAAAAGCAAAGGCTCACTGAATCCTGGTGCCGTATCTGCTTTGATCAGAAACCTATGACTACTACTTCCTGGGGTCCTTGGCAGCAGGTGAAAAATGTTAAGAGACTTTACCGCCATTTAATGTCGCTGGACTGTGTACCACCGTATCTGACCAACCAAATTTATCTTCTTGTAAATCACCCCACTCCTCTTAAAAATCTTAAACTGTGGTATGTATCAAAGCGATGAGTTTTGTCAGTGATTCTGTTACCTTATCTACATGTTGTGGTATTTGTTTTATTCAGCTTACATTAAAAACCACTAAGATGTGTTGTACATTATTTTATAACGGTAGCCTATACCCTTATTAACTAAAAAGTAAACTTAAAATTTTTAAATCATTTTTATGTAGACATTGTTATTGTTGGATACATTTTTAAAGACAGCTGTTCTTAGTTTAAAGCCCACAATAGACAATTTCTGGAATTTTTTTTTCATTTTTTATACAGAATTACCTAATTTTTACTTATTTTTACAACTGGGTTGTGCAAATCAGATTTAGCTACTAGCTCATTTTGATCAGTTGTCATGGGTTTAGAAAAAGGAAAGAGTAGATAACAACCCAAAATAACGCCACATAATGTAAAAACATATTAAAACAATTAGAAAAATACCTACAAGTACCAGTAAGAAACACCAGCATGGATTAGTCACTATAAATATATACAAAGTTGACAATATTATTTATTAAGAAACACAATTTTACCCACCTTCAACCATTTCTTCGCATTAAATTTAACCTGTTGCAAAATATGTTTCTCTCGAAAAGTCAATGGTACAGAAATTCCACATCCCTGTAGCTTTAAGAGAAAAACACTTTTGTCCAAATGCTAACCATCTCAAGTTTACAAGACACATCTGAAGGATGGATATGTTGTTCTCCTTCCTGGTTTGTCACAAAAACTTTCAGAGGCTGCCCGGTCAGATTCTGAAAAATGTTATACTCTAAACTAACTTTGGAGAAGTGAATAAATAATAAAATGCGATGCTATATTATCAAATTGAAAATTAAAACTTCATAATTAATATTTCTGACAAAATTGCAAAAAGGTTTTTTCTAACATTTTCCATGCATATTTATAAAGATTTTTTAGTGGCTGTAATGCTGTGGCAGTCGACAAATGCTGTGATGCTTTACGGGAAATTGGAAAATATCATTACATGCATGTAAATTATGGCTACATAGTTAATTCTACAAAAAAAACAGAATGATGTAATAAAAACACAGTCTACTGCTAACATGAATTCTCAGGATTTGACCTTGAAGGCAAGACTTAAACCACCAAGGACACGGAATGACAAGACACTATTCATTTTTAGCTAAATAGTTGTTCATTTGGGAAAATAAGAACCAACTCCTTAAATCCTAAGGTCTTTTCTTTAGAGAAGTGGTTAGAGAATGTGTTTTTTTAGCAGTTTAAGCGTTTTGCTTTTTGCTAAATCAATTAATCTGTGATAGACCTCATGGTTTCCTGAAAAAACCTGCAGAAATGCATTTAGCTTGATAAGTTACCCTGGTGGGGCACGGTGTTGGTGTAGTAGTTAAGCGTTAAGCAACCATGTATGGAGGCCTCAGTCCTCGCCATGGATGTCGCTGGTTCAACTCTTGGCCAGTCAACGTTTGGTCAATATCTTCCCCTCTCTCTACAACCCTTTCCTGTCTACCTTCTTTCAAAAATAATGCAAAATAAATGCCACTACAGCCTAAAAATGTTACTCCTGGCGTGATGTGGCGAAGCTGGGATGCACGCTCTTACGCTAGGTAGACTGTGGCTTTATTTTATACTAGGACTTCTGAATTCAGCTTTTGTCAAATAGGACCCTGAACTCTGAGGTACCAATAAAACACGTTATAAACCTATATCCTACCAGTAGGTGGCAACAATTTTGACAATAATAAAGCTTAGTCAAGATCCTGAACATGGGTTTAAAAATGATAGTTTATTTCTTCCTTACACTCATTAACATCATCAGGTTATTCACATTTTAGGTAGAATGAAAGAAAAGTTCGGACAAAGTAAAACAAATATTAAAAGGTTAAAAACTGTGCTTGATGCACAGAAAGTCATATTTTCATTGTCATAGTTCTTGAAATAGATCTGTAATCTCTGTGATAATCTCTGGAGATCCAGTCAGTGAGTAAACACCTCAAGTTTTATCTTAAACTTTTACTTTTGTAATCAATACCCATTGCCTGTACATGAATGCGAGGTAAAAAACAAAATGTTAAACTAATCTCAACTGAGCAGAAGTGCTTTTGTTTCTTTCCACATGGTCTTTTCCTGGGGAGAGAAATCCTTAACCAGACATTAACTATTCTAATCAAAATTACTGATTATACAAATAGCTGTCCATAATGACCTAATGCTTTTAATTACTAATCTATGGCTTTATCGTTTCCCGTGGCTTTTTTTCCTAAATTCCTCTCATCATTGGGCATATTTTGCTCTTTAGGGAGGAACCCAAAAGGCAACCTTGCCAGATACACAAGTCACCTTAGCAAACTTATTTTTCTGAAGAGAATCATTAGCTTTACAATTAGGTTCTCTTGAAAGGAAGAATTTCTCATTGTAACCTTTAGGGCCTCATCATTAATGTAGGTTTAAAAGTGTATCAATATGTAGAAAACTAACATAATGTTTCTGGAGGAGCTTATTTAGGTCTTCTAGAGTTCTGAGAGTTTATGGGGATATGGTCAACATGAACAATCAGGAATGCAGCTGTGGCATACATGGGTGTAGAGTCTGGCTTTCAGGGTTTGTTTGTTTAAGGTGTCACTGCTTCCTCATCAGTCTAGGAGTCATGCCTCGTGTGTAGTGTTAGATCATTGTGGGGCATGGTGAAGCCTCAAATAAGTTACTTAAGATCAATGAAAGATACTGGCAATTTATTGAGTTTTGACTACCTGTGCACTAGAAAATATATTTCAAATTAGCCAAGCTAATTATCTGATTTGATTTAATTGGTCATGTGGGTCAGCAAGGGGTCCTAAAACCACCTTAAGAAGTAAGATATTTCCTGGCCCTTGTATTCTTTTGTTAGAAACCCAAAGTTTCTAACATTGAGTGTGTGTTTGAATGTATATTAAACAGTAAATTACACAGAGTTCTTTAAATCACCACAACAGACAAGGATAGCATCCACATTACGGCAAACACATCCACTATTGATCTATCACCATGTTGGGCAGTAAATCCTCAGGCAATGAATTCGAAGGTGACTACAACTAGGCTTCAATTCCTGAATATAAATTGCAAGGGGGATAATTAAGGCTGATTTGAAGGAAGGTCGTATCACATGTATGTTACCTTTAAAGGTGATCCTTCACTCCTCCATGTAGTGAGTGAAAAACAAACAAATGGCTCATCTCTGCATTCTAGTTAGTCCACGGTGACATACTCAGGCTCCCTTTTCAGAAGTGGATATTGCTGAAAAAGATTGTATGAGGTATTTTGTGAGAGTTGATTCCAAGAAAATTGTTCTGGTAGGAAATTGAGCTCTACAGAACATGCGCAATCTCTCTGTCTCTGTAGAGTGTCAAGTGATGAAAACCTGTAGTATTTCTTTTGTATAATATGATGTTTTGATTGCTTTAGGTATACCTAGCTGTTATAATCTGAGTGGGAAAAATGTGTCTATTGCTGACAAATATTACCTGGGTCATATTCAACACCCTCTGTCACCCTGTTACCATGTAATCTGTTTTTCTTGTTATCCCTAAATAATGTGAAACATAAGGAAGTAACAAACACGCACACCCGTACACACACACATTCTAGTTATGTATATATATATGGTCTTCTTATATAAGCGTTTTCTTAGGGTGTGCAATGATTGGGCATGTTGCCTTATGTAATACAGAAACTGCAGCTGCAGTTGAGTTTCCGATATTAGAAATTGTAGATATGCTATGTGTGTGCAAACACGTTTTTACCTGTTTTAAGATGTGCAAAGCTTCTGAAGATCAGACCCATGGTACTATGTTTTTTTGTCCCAAAAATTAATTTAATGACTCTGTTAAGGAAACAAACTATACTTGTCACCTACTTACCAGAAATTTTCAACCATGTCCCATAGGGTTTAAAGGGCAAACAGCAACTCTTGCTACCTTCATTTTTTCTTTTTTTACCTTTCTGACCTTAAACAGATGTGTGAGGAACATGCATGGAGCATGACTTTAACCTCTTTCCACATATAAAACCACGATAATCACGCTAATTCTGGACAATGCTTGAATGCAGCACACTGAGCAGGTAATACATACTACATCAGCCCGAGAAAGAGTGTGTAATTTAGACAAATTAAATACTAAGACATGCTCATGCACATATATATGTAGAATAGTGTGAGCAGATTTTAGAATATTGCTTTGGGTGTTTAGAGCTTGATGGGTCCCTTTGGTAACTGTTCTCCTGTATATCGTAATTTACGGCCTGGTAGGAACTTGTACTCAGAAGGGTGCTGTTGGGCAGGTGCCTATGGGCCACCACAGGGCCTTTTCTGATCACTTATATGTACGCACTTATTTACTTATTTACGCACTCTGCCACTGCTGCTTTTAAAACTGAAGGACACTGAAATGTCTTATTCGTCCCAAATAGAGCCCAGCTCATCAAAACTACCCAGAGACATCATAATGTGGGACCCCAGGGCCCATCTCTAACTAGAATGAAAAAGAATTTAAGCATATCTCAGCGATCTTATATAGACCGCTCAAGGATCTATGTCGTTTGTATGTATGGGCTTGCATCTCCCCCTCCCCTCTCAGCCAGTCTGCTCTTTAAACCTCAAAGCTCCATCTTCAGCACTTTTTAAAAGAAAAAAATAGATCTTTGCTTTGCTACAGCAGTGAAATTAGAGACGAAATCCTTCTTTTCTTGCCCTAGTCTATTCTTACTTCATTATCTTAACCAGCCTCATACACCGAGATAATTAAAGAGTGTGAATGTAAAGTATTTGTGTAAGAGATGATGGTCCAGCACTATTAAGAGCTGAGGACATCTGCAGCAGAGTTTTCTGTCCATACTAACTGTATTATCCTTTTCTAAATTATCCTGCTAAAAGGCTCTGATGGGGGGACTTGAACAAGGATGGCGTTTTTTTAAGTGTAATTGCTTCTGTGCCAGACAGGAAATTGCTCCGGGTTCTTTGGAAGCAAAAGCACAGAAGAAATGAACTAAAAATGGAAAACAGAAACAAAAGATGTTCCATAAAAAATACAGTTTAAATATAATGTCCTTCTATCTTCTATATCACTAATCTAACAGTGCAAACTCTAAGCAGGGGTTGTGTTATTAGATACCCTGTGTTCTTTCTATTACAAACTTTTTGTAGAAATGTTCAGAAGTCAAATCTGTGAAAAAGTGACAGGTTCTATCTCTTGAATGTTTCAGATTTTGCCAAAATTACAGGAAAAAATTGCCACGTACTTTATCTAAAAAATTTCCAATAGACCAAAACAAATAAGTAAAGGATTTTAAATTGGAATAAAAATTACATGAGGCTTATGATTGATTTCAGTAACCAAAAAGTGGGCCATGTGTTGATATACTTTATACTGCACTGTTGAGTTTTAGTAAAAAGACCCTGAATGGGCTCTTTCTACATGGGATTCATATGTTCTCCCTGTGCATAAATGGCTTCTCTCTGCATACTCTTTCCACACCTTTTGCCTCAGTTAGAGTGGAGGGTTATTGAGTAAACTTTACCACTGTTACTTTTCATATGCAGAAACTTTCATTTTGCCCATGATTTGTGACAATATAGGCACGTTTGTATTCTTTGAGCTAAACCTTTACATTGGTCTGCTGCTGCAGGGTTAAGTCCATTGTACTGCTGGGAGATGAACCTGTGCTCCAGAAGTTCTCCTCTCCTGGCCTCTGAAAATGTTTCTTTCCTGATTAGGAGGAGCCCTGTGTTTAGCTTAATCCATCTTCTCATCAATTCTGATTTGTTTTCCATCATCCAGGTTAATAAATGCAACAACATGATGCAACAACCACTTTGTGTTACTACAGGGACTGTGTGTTTAAGGTAGTGTGTTAGTCTCTTCTCCCACATTTCTGTTGTTTCCCTCTTTACATTGTTTTGGTTGATGGTTTCAAACCGTTTTTTTTTGGGGGGGGGGTTACAGTGACATTCATTGGCCAGTCTTGCAAAAGACATGGTTTGTAGACTGCTTGATCTGTCTGTACAGTCAACAACAGTTTCTCCCTCCTGAGCTGTAGATTTCTGCAGCTTTTCTTTTGTGTTCATGGGCCACTTGGTTGCTTCTCTGATCAATGCTCTGTTTCCCCTGGTCAGTCACTTTAGTTGGAGGGTCGTGCCCTGGTAGACTTACTGGTTTTACCTTACTCTAAGCATAGCTTACTGAATTACACAGTACTCTGTCAGCTGTTCAAAGATTGGACTGTTCTTTATATAAGCCAACCTTTTTTCAAACTTTAAATGACTCTTCAAGGTTTTTGTGCTCCTGTTGGTTCACTATTATTCATTATTCAACCCCTACTTTGTTAACAAAAACAGACTGATTTCTATTAAGATAAAATTTTGTGGAGTTAGACTCTGTTTTCTAATTGGATAACATGTAAAAGCAACTGGCTGCCCTGAGTTTCATCTAGTTGTATAAGCTTGAAGAACTATCAAAACAAATTTGCACTATACTTCACCAGGTTTTAAAGGGTATTAAAAACTATTTTTTTTTATCCAGTTAGATAATTAGATCAACAATGCACAGTGAGAATTGTGAAATTAAATGTCAAAAAACTGGCTATCTACAAGAGTCAAAATACTTTTGGAAGTATTGTATTGATATCCAGAACACCATGTTTCCCGCCTGTGGAGCTGGATGACTGTTACCTTTTATATCTCTGCTTCTTTATTTATGTCTGCTTCTGTACCCTTGAACCCCAGTCGGCCTCAGCAGATGGCCGCTCACACTAAGCCTGGTTCTGCTGGAGGTTTCTTCCTGTTAAAA
>JAUZNJ010068961.1:0-26093 GCA_034780135.1 Jordanella pulchra
TAAATAAATAAATAACACTTTATATTGGTGATATTGTTATTGGTGATATGACTTTTGCACACTTCTTTTTTTATATTTCAAAATACATCATAGTCTATAAATACAGCCTTTGTCACAGACTGATGCTCCAGGTTTTCATGTAGTTTTACGTGTTTTTGTGTTCAAAGCTAATATTTCTTAAATGTTATGTTGTAGGATTTTTATAAACGTTGCAAAATATATAAGCTTGCAAAGACATTTGTTTTGGGTACTTTTGTCTGTATTTCTAAGGAAATTAGATTGCATCGACCAGAATTAAGAACTGTATCGTGATATAAATTTTGGCCATATCATCCAGCCCAGATCATACCACCTCATACTTACTGGTCTTTCTTGAAACATTTAACCTCTATTAGAAATATGCCTTAAAGTTAATACTACAGGCAGTAATATCTTTGCAGGCGAAGCTCTTTTGATAGAAAATGACTTCAGCTCTGTCCTTGCTACTTGCCTCTACATTTAGAATAATGATGCTGCAAGTTAGTTATTGTCCGTCTCCAACTGCAGAGCTACAGAAGGTTATTAGAGTCTGCAACAACCAGTAAAGGATTGTTTAAGTTTCTTAGTGGTCATGCATGAAGCTGGCTGGTTGTGTAGCTAGCTGCTTTCCACGCAGGATCTACAGGGGCTGTAATGGTGGAACCTGCATGTAGATTACCACATGCAGAGGTGTTGAAAAAGTGCTGCACATGCCATTTACTTTTCAAGGCAAACATAATAATAAACTTACGGTTTGGGTTTTGTTTGGTGCTGTCGGATCCACTCAGCTCTGAATCCACAGGGGAGCTGCATCTGGGGCCTGTTTCAGAGCTGCTGGACATTTAATCATAGAAATAATGAAAACCCAACTCACATATATGATTATTAAACTAAGAATAAATGCGTCTCCTTTACAAGGCCACTGTGTTTTGTTTGTTTTTTTTTTTTTGTATGCGCCACTTTGACTTTTAGTAGTGTACAAATTGCTCCTAAAAAAATTGTCCTATTTCAATTGTTTTTATATTTCTGATTGAAATGTAAATAAAAAGTCCAAAAAAGCTCATCAGTACCTCAACAAAAGGGTTTATGATATCCCAAAAAGTAACATAAATACTTTTTTTAAATACTTAAAATATATTAAATAGGAGCACAAACTCACCAACAGAAAGGCTGAAAATCTGTGAACTTGGCCCACCCTTTATCCTCTGCTTCTGACGCAGCTGGCCCGGAGACCGGAGGGTCCCAGGGAGAAAATGCTGCTCCGGCTGCTGGAGCTTTTGAGTTCACCTCTCCAAAGTCTGCAACCCAGGCAGCGGCTGAGGACAAGAACATTGAACAAACCCCGAGTAAAACTTTAAAGACACACATTCTAGTATAAATGCATAACATCCAAATGTTAAAACATGCACCCGTATCTTACTCGGAGGTGCGTCTGCTTGGCTCTGGCTTGAAAACGGATCAAAGACATCTTTATTCTCTTCCTCCTCGGAATCGGAGTCCGTAGGTCGGTCAGGAACCTCAGTGCTGGAAGCCGTCCTTTTCTCACACGTCTGACTGGCCGCTTGGCTTTGGGAGGAAGGCGAACCACCGAACCTTATCCAAAAACAAAACCATACCCTTTAATGTTTGTATGCATGCAACCTGCAAAAGTATTTGAACTTAAATTAGATTAAATCGGGTAAAAACAAAGGTTAACATATTTCAACTGAATCGTATACCACAGACCACCACCACAAAACAGCAATAGTAAAAGAAAAAAAATTACAACAGGATTTTTACCATTCTTTGCAATATTGTTATTGGTATATTAATATCATAGTAAGTTCTCTTTAGGGTTATTGTATCGACGGAGGATAAACATCCACCCTCTCCATCCGTCTGACATGATGCTGTCAACACCTGAACATTTTCTAAAACACAGAGCCATGCATAAAGCTCCGAAAATAAACTTCTGTTTCATTCTTCCAGATGTTTGATGTGCTCCCTATATGACTTTAGTCAACGTGGTATACCAGGACCAGGACTTCTTATTACTTTCTTCTGGACGCATTCCTTTAAAAAGAGACCAGATTTGTGGAGCACACATCTAATAGTTGTCCTGTTAAAAGCCTCTCCTGTGAGCTGCATTGAGTTTAGGTGGAGGAAGATACCTTGGTAAAGTGGGGCAAAAATCTTTTTTTGTCAGCCAATGGTTCTGCAAGTTCTCCTAGATAGAAAGATGGGAGAAGTATGCACATTTTATCATAGGTATACTTCAACTGTAAGATATAAAATTAGAAAAAAAACATGTAGGGTTTTTAAAACAATATTTGTAAATTATCCTACAAAGAGATTTCCTGGACTTTTTTCCCTCATTTTTTCTTTCATAGTTGAAGTATAACATGTTGAAAATTACAGACCTCTCTCATCTTTCGATAAGTCTGCTCCCACTTGTTTTGTAACTCACTTTTGATGGCTTCCGAGAACAGCTGGATTTACGGAGATCTGTGAACCCTAACTACTAAATAGGAAACATCTGAATCTAATCTAGTTGCAACGAATTTTATTTAGATATTACCAAATTAAAGTGGATCATTGCATATTGTGTTTTCTTTTGTAAAAAAAACTTTTTGAAATCCATGTCAATTTTTATATTCAACTCAACAATTATAAATTCCCTGCTCAGCTATTAAAGAATACTCTGACATTTATGACTGTAACATGACAAACCAGGCAAAATGTGTAGGGAATTGACCCTTTTGCAAAGGATCATGTGTATATCAACCATAAAACTTTACTTGTCAGAGGGTTTTGTGAACCTGTTTCTTGACTTGGTTTGTGTTGCATAGTTGATTTCATTTTCCTCCCATATGTCTTCATCATCATCATCAAACGGCTGAATCCTTTCCTTAGAACAGGCCTCAAAAACAGCTGTGTTGGCCTGCATAAAAGGGGGATAATCTCAATTATAGTCTTAGTGATAAGTGCCCTTTTATCCCAAGATGTAAATAAATAAGTTGTCCTTTTAAAAGAACTAAAAGAAATAAAGCCCTAAAAATAAGCATATTAGCCATACATAAACTTACAGTGTCATGGGCGGCATCAATGTTGATGTTGATCTCAGCAATCCGGTCAAACGTTGCACTGTAACAGAGCAAGGACTTCCCACTCAGCACAGAAACTGGTGACCCAATCGAAACAAATGAACAATGTCTGTTAATTTACCCAATGCTGTCGTCGTGATCCGTAAACTCGTCGTCATTAAATCCAAACTGATCGACAAAGTTAGCCGTCATCTGCTGGATCTGATAGTCCGAAAAAGCCTTAAACAGAAAAGCGTAACAGTCTGAAAACAACAGCGGATGAAACAAAAGTTGAAATATTCCGTCAGCTTGTTTGTTCATACCTGCTGCATTGTCAGCTCTTTAGGGAAGGGGCTTTCCATGTCATCCTCTGAAGAAGATCGAGGGTTTCCAGTTCCAACCTAAATAAAGCCACATTACCAATTTAACAATCTGCAGTTAGATTTGTGTTTCAATGAAAACAAAATGCCATACATATAGTCACTGTCTGGGATTACCAGATCTATGGTGTTTTTCCTATTGGTATCTGATAGTGTCTGTTCCACAAAGGTTTCCCAGCGCCCCCTGTAGTCGCCTGGCAGCTCTGCAGCCAAAATAACAAAATAGTTTTGAAATTTCTGAATGAATTATCACAATTAAACCTTTCTCTATTGTTTCCTTGCTTTTCTCCCAAATGTACCTGAGATGAGGTTACCGATCTGAGTGTGAACTGGGCCTTTATCCAGGTTGTGCACCACAGTGTTGGCAATCCTGGTCAAATGTCCCATGTACCCTCTTCTCATGCCACCTTCCGACCTGGCAAACACATTACACCTTTAAAATGTAGCTTGATGCTCATGACACATCATTACCTTATGATCCCAGAGGTCCTTACTGGGTTTTATCGTTCTCTTCCCAAGCCTCCAGAATCCTCTGGACAAGGTGGCAGTGTTGGAACAACTTTCAAGAGAAAGAATCGTTTAAATAATGAAAATCAAAAGGTCAGGTTGTTTGAGTCGACTTGATGTTTTCTGAAAGCTAAAAATAGGCTTACATGAGTCACCATTAAGTTGTGGGCAGAGTTTTCAGAGGTGATTACAGGTTCAGAGATTGGGGCCTCGCTTGTATTCTGCTCTTGGGCAACATCTTGAGAGGCCTTGGATTTATCCTGGGAGCCAAACCCAGGCTGCAGCCTCATTTCATGAGCACATGGTCGGACAATAGCAGCAACACAAAGCTCCACTTGGAGGTGCAAGAAGTTGTTCCAGGTGTACTTAAAGAACAAGTCCTGAAAAGGGAGGAGATTGTATTCAACATATTAATACCTGTCTTTAATTTGTCATTGTAATCTGAATCCAATCACACTACATGTAAATGTGACTATATTTTTGACTGGAATGATTTGGTTTCTAAATACAGTATTTTTTTCAATTTCAAGCCCAGGTCACATCATTGATTCTGACTTTTTAAATCTCCGATGCCATTTTTGACCGCAGTGTGTATAGAGAAGCTCCTTCTACAGTATGCAGGGTGAGCAGATCAAGATTAGTGCAGATATCTTTTTCACTTCTGCCCCATAACATTGAAACAATAATGCCCTCCTTTGGACTAGGTCAGATTATGAAAAGTAATAAAAAATATATAAAAAATACAAATGCACAGTTACAAAGCAAAACCTGCACAACATGAGAGAAAGAGAATTGTTATGTATACAAAATATAACTGAAATTAAAGGAAAACAGAGCATAAAAAGATTGTCCGACTGTTTCTACCTTTTATCTTATGAAGCATCCTGTGATGTTTGCGGAAGTTGTTGTGTTTTTCATAAAGAAAGGAGAGTGACAAGCTGGGCTTTCCTGTAGCCTTCTATCCCTCACTGTTTTGTTTTTTGAGGCTCAAAGAGGATTACTATTTTTATTTACTTCCGTTTTCTGTCCTTCTGAACTCCTATTATAGGATAGATATTCTGTTTATTAAAATGCTTTATGGACTATGTAGTCTGTATTCAAGTCTGCCCCCCCTCCCCTCAGAGTGATTCCAAACGGGACAAAAATACTGATTATTTTCTATTTTCCCCAAAGCAGATTTGTTTCACTTTGCAACTCCGTCTGACTTCCTGTCAGACCCATGAAAGAGCAGCTGTATTGCTGCTTAGTCCAACTAAAATAGACCTGAGGTCCATTTCAGTGAAAGCTATGCAAGCCTATGCTTTTTTTTTCTAGTCTACAGAAAAAGGAAAATTATAAAATAAAACCAAATTGTGTCTCACAAGCAGGAGGTCCATCGTATTGAGCCTGCAGAGCTCCTGTGCTACAACTGCATGACTGGCAGAGCTGGTGTAAAGCAGAGAAGCCACGAGTCTGGCCACATGCAGACGTGTGTTCCCCAGTGGTTCCTCCAGCACACCCAGAGTAGTCAGCATGGGATCTTGCTATATAATACACAGAATAGCAAAAGAAATGTTAAGATCTATATTTAAAACATACTTTTTTTAGTTTAAAGTACAAGGTATTAATGATTATTTCTGTACCTTAGGTGGCTTCAAGAGTAGCTGGTGGAAGTGTATCAGATGTGGTTGAATAGCCAACAAGATACTGCTGTTAACAGTGTAACTTCTTTCAAACCCCTGAGCGTCCATTATACCATCCACCCTGTCATAAAAACAAAAGTATACAGATCTACAAGTAAAACTTAAGGGTACTGTGACAAAATAAAAGAGTCAGCTGTTTTACAATTGGTAAATCTGCTTAAAATTAATTCTCACTCACACTGGCCTACGGATTTCCAACAGGGTCAGAAGAACTTGAATCCCACTGACGATGCAGCTTTCCGTCCTCTCTCCTGAAAACATATTCTGTAGCAGCTGCTCCACACACTCCTGCCTGTAAAAAAAAAAAGAAACCAGAGCATATCAATGTCTCTACGAGCAGGTTAGTGAAAGGGAGCTTGCGTCTTTCAGGTGAAAGTCTGAGACTTACGATTCCAGCACAGTCAGCAGAGGGTCTGGCTGGGAAATCTCTTGCAGTTGACTGGCTTGATCTCTGCTGAGGCGAATGATGTCACACAAAGTCTGAGAAGCATTTGTCTGTCTCTTTAAAAGAAAAAAAAGCAAGGAAAGTTGGGAAAGACATCAAACTTAAGACTTTGTTTTCCTACCAAGATTTTATATTTTATCCATATAACGAAATTTTCTCATCTACCTCTTCGTCTCTCTCAGGATGAATGAGCTCAATGAGTCTCTGGGCCAGTTTCTGTTCATTTAGCCACTAACGGGAAAAGATATTCAAATAAATAAACACAAAATTGCCATTAATATATACTTGAGAGACTGGAATGTATTGCATACAGTGAGAGTCTCAAGTCGAAGTGGCGGTGGCTCCACACAGCTGATGAGGCGTAGCAGCACATCCATCATGGCAGACGTATCTATGTGCTTCAGGACCAATGAAAGGAATCCCTCCTTTTTTCGCAGGAAATTAATCACCTGTGCAGCACAGTTACAAACAAAAAAAAAAAACAGTGTATAATAAAAGTGTATAATATACATATGTATATTCTTTTTAACCACCAGCAATTCTTTTATAAAATAAGATGAGAATTGCAGGTAAGTTTTTGTGTCTATGTTTAGCACGTTTGAAAGTCGGGTGCAAACTTTTTAACCTGCTAAAAGCAGGAAGGAGGTTCCGAAGTATTTACGACTGTTTAGAGCTTAATTTTGCTCCAGGTCTGATAGTGGAAACTCATTCCAGGTTTTATCATCAATATTTTTAATTTCATCTTAAGGTTTTTTTTTTTCCTCTTTTAAAGTTTCCTTAGCATTTTCAGCAATATTCAGAATCATAATTTTTGTGATTTCTGTTATTATCTATGTTTTTATTATAATCATTACTCCGTGGCCTCAAACCTCATTTTGCACAAGCAAAATCCTACTTTAACACAGGGCAGTCCACACCACAGTTATCAACTGCACACACCCTCTTAGTAGACCCCCCTCAAAACCACTGATTGCATTTTTTTTTTTTTTTTTGCAAAAACAATTTCGAGCATTTTTGAATATTAGCAGATCGGGCCCTTAATTTTGTTTTGCAATCCACAAATCTGAATTTTAGGGGGAAAAAAATTATGCACTTGCTAAAATACAACAACACAAAAACATTCACAGATTCCAACACACTATGCAGGAGAGACAGCAAACATGTAGAAGAAGAAGCAGTGATCAGGTCAGACATAAATCCAACTTTCTTTCTCAATGTATGAAATGTGTGGCGGGAAAATAATTCTGCACATGTACTGAACTCAACAATTAGGGCAGCTGATCAAAGTTGAAGGAAACATAAAGAAACACTTTACAGGGAAACAAAGAGACTGTTCACCTTCCAGCAGGACATCTTTAAACCAGAGCTAAAACCCAAAGGTTAAAATAACTAAATCCAAATGACTATAGGGCAAGACTTGAAAGTTGAAGTTTACTGATGCCATCTCTTCAGTCAGGCTTTAAAAGAAAAATGGGTTTAGGCATTCAAAGCTGCTACAGACATAATAAAATGACCTCCAGAAAAAAGGAACTTTACCAGGTACTAAATCAGTGGGGTGAATACAAATGAACCCCACTCTCCCTCTTCTTTGGTAAACGTATGCCTTATCCCACTTAATGGTAATAGGACTGTAATTTACAGGCTGTCCTATCTTAATGTTCCTAATTCAACAAAATGAAAGTATAAAAGCTATCCCAGGTACAGGCTCATCTCTATGTAGGGATTATCATTTAAATCCAGTCTGAATTCAATCCCAAAAGCATAGAAATGTAGTCATCTCCTATAAAAGTCTGAACTGTTACAGTAGGATTGCCTGTATTACCTGCTCAGTCTTCCGTGCTATTAGATTCCCAATTGTCTTGCTGAAGAAAGAGGCCAGTAGGGGGTTAAGTGGGGATGGTTGCTCCAGGAAAGCATACAGACTCTCCAGCAGAGGCTCATCATTACCAAGTTTATCGTTGATCACCCCAACATCACAAGTCAGGAGCTCACATGCTATGTTTGAATACCTGAAAGAGATAAAAATAAAAAGGTTCAAGTAAAAATCAATCAGTAAGAAATCAACTAACACAATTAGTTCCTTAGTTTCCAGTTTATAAATGTGGAGCATATCAGCTTTAATAAGCCGACTGATCATTAAATGTTGTCCACTGCTTCGCCTAACTTACTTGAAGCGCTTGGTCTCTTCTGCGCCAGTAGGGGGCTCTGTCGTTATCAAACCAACTAGCTCCTGCATGCACTGATCCTGGCAGAGGAACTGGAGGAGTCTGTGAACCCATCACAGAATAATAAAGTCAAGCCAGCAGAAGGCAAAATCTGATGCTTCTAAAAGTAATTTCAAAGTGTGAATACGGAGAAACAAACAACAAATGCACCTCCTGTTTTGGGCCTTGCACTCCTGAAGCACATCTTCCTCATCCATTAACTCTGTGAGAGTGACATCCTCCTTATCTAGCAAGGCCTCCAGGTGAGAGGATGGGTGCAAATCAAACTTCCAAAACATTGTTGATGTCAGCAGATTTAACACTTGGCTGTCGGTCAGAGAGAAATAAGATGTGAAGCACACAATCCTGCACTTTTAAAAACAAATAATCAGTCAAAATAAATCTCTTACAGGAGAAAGAGGAGGTGCTCTCGCTAAAAATCCATCTCTCTTATTATCAGAGCGCGGAGATCAATCGACATCTGCAGATTCAGGCGCTGAAGTCACTCTGATCTGCAGCCAAAACAGCCTCGGGAAACTGGCTGTAACCTGGGGGATAGAGGAGGAGGGTTTAAAAAGACAAGAAATAAAGTCAAAAAGATTTTCTATCTGGCTTCAGACACAAGCTGAATCTAAGGCTGAACGTTTTTCTTTGGTAGGAGGAGCAGGAAGTAATGACCCTGTAACTGAATTACTAGAGCCTATTTGTGTATCGAAATCACACAGCTTGCTTTGTGGATTCACAGAGACCTAAAGGTACATCAGCAAACACTAACCGGGCTCTAGATTGGTACAGATGGGTCAAAGAGAGCTCCTGCAAGCTGAGGCCTTTGCCATTACAAAGTGCAAACTTGTAGATCTCAGTTATAAACAGAATGAGGAAGAGTGTTAATGGCTACTGATTTCTTCACAATGCTGGGTTGATCTTAACAGCACTGTCGAGATAACATTATACACAACAACTTATCTGGAGCACAAATACCTATTAAATACCTAACATGTTTAAATGTAATGGTCAACTGGGGGAGATTTCTGACAACATAGACCTTGTACACATCTCTTGAACAAACAGAGGCTTAAATCTACTATCCAACGCTGTACTTGCTTTCCAGTAACATTAAAAACAGAACTAGGTACGGAAGTGTGGATTTGCAATGAATATAAAAAGGCAAACCAAAGGAAACAAAAAGCATACTCTGTCGTCTGTGTACTGAGTTGATGGCATCAAAAAAGGGTAGCAGGAATCAAGCTAACCAGCTAGCTATAGCTGACAGCATGGAAGGAGAGGATCTACAAAGTCTGAAGCTTAATGTTTAACACGCAGCTTGATCTTTATACATTTGACCCCCCATAGCCATATTCTGATGGCAACAATGAAATAAACAGCTGACGACAATCAGCTTTTAAACTTAAACATCTTTTGTCATTACAGGTTTTTCAAGTCACTCCTGTAAATGTTACTCATTACCACACATGACTGTAGCCCTCTATGTTTTATTTTTTTCCTAATTTCTTCCAGCTGATTGCAGCAGTGACGGTATTGGTTGTAGGAACAGACACAATCAGGTTACTTATTCTGTTTGGGCTCATTTTTAACTATGTTGACATGGTGATTATTTTCTAGTGGAAGTAAAGGTTGGCCGTGCATTCCAGTGGAAAACTTTGTAGGGAAGTGAAGATCGTCCTTCTGGAATATATTCATCAAACTATGGCAACTTTTTTTTTTTTTTTTTTTTATAACAAAGTGTTTCAAAATAATAACCAAAGATGTAAAGTAATGAGCAACATTGGGGTGAGGTCATTCAGCACTGGCTCAGTAATGGCCAGTGGACTTAGTCTACAAACTTATCCACAAAGCCTGGAACAGTCTGGATAGGGTGAAGTCAGACAGAAAGATGCTGCTCAAGTTAAAGAACAACGTTGTCTGGATGATTTACTGGTCAAGCACAGGATCTTGTTTAGTTTAAGACTGATTTCACCATGATGCACCACCTAACACCCTGTGGAAATCCAAGCAACCTGTGACCATCAGACCTCCTTACGATGAGCACAGTCTCATCCATAGTTTTATTTTTTATGCATAACTTGCAGGATGTGCTACATTACGTTTTTAGAAAAGATAAAAAAATATAAATGCATTAAAAATGTCACTAGATGTGGATTCACGTTGTTTCAGGTGAGCAGTTTTTGAGTGAATTGAACACCCCGTTAAAAAAACAACAAACAAACACACACAAAAATCCCCAAAACAAATACCAAAATTGACTACACCATATTGTCCAAAACATATCTGAAGAGAATTTGATTAATTTTATAGACATGACAGCCTAGTGGTTAATGTTATTCTGCATTAGAAATCAGGACATTTTCTCAGAGGGTGAAAAGGACTGTTTTATATACAGCTAAATATAAAAAAAAAACACCCCAAACAATGTCCAGCGTTAAAAGGCCTTTCAAGGCATCCCGAGTGCATCTGCTAAGCAACTAATGTTTAGACGAAAACACCTCACGAAATATGAATATCAATGATACCATGCGTGGTATCCATCAGCTTATCAAACAACTTGTTTTGTTGTTGTTGTTTTTTTTATCACGGTGATCCACTGCGCTTAGCCGAGGTGCCTTTCACTTACCTCGCCAGCAAATGATAAAAGCAGCCCGTTAGCACAGCCGCACTCTCATTGCTGACGCTACAAACTAATTTAACACGGTGGAGACATGGTGCATTTAGATCCACGGCTAAGATAGAGCCGCTATTTATCACAGCTGCGGGCTACAGTATGCTGTCAGACTACGTCCTCATTCAGACCTAGCTTCAGTGTCTTCCGCCGCCAAGTTAACGCAGCAAAGGTTGTTCGGTTAGCCTTTAATATAGCGGAGTGTGTTTGTTTAAAAAAAAAAACACACACAAGCCGTTCTTACCTCTGTAACATCCTCTCACTGTTGGCTGCATGCAGGCTGAACAACAGGAATGGGTGACTTCTTCTGTCAGGTCACCCGCAGGCCCATAGCAGCCTCTACGTTGTTAGCCAAACATACTACTACCCCTTTCCTGGCTGCAATGTCATTTCCACTGCCGCTGCACAGCGACCGAGCAGCCGAGGGGGACGTGTGGAAACAAGGCACGCAGAAAGAAAACGGAAAATCTACAGTTTGAAATTTAAAAATGGCGACTGCCTCATTTGTTATCAAGTGGTTGGCCGTTAAACAAACGTACAAACATGTTTTTTCACTTTCCTATTTTGAGTTGAGGGGTGTTGCTATTAGTGCAACCCTCTTTAGTTCAAAAAGAAATGCAGAGAAAACGATCAGTTCTCCTTGATAGAATGATAAATGACTCCATACAGATCAGTCAATTTTATTCAGAATCCAGTCATTAAAAAACAATTTCTTCTTTTGTTAAGAATACAAACTACTTTTCTTTAGATACAAATATGTTTAAATATTTTCTTTTTAATTTGAATGAACATATATTAACAGACTGGAAAGGAGTAACAAACATGATGCTATTATTATCTTTCCATACATGCATAGACAACATGATCTACATATTTAACTTGTATTTATTCCTCTCAGTTAGTGTACCAGATTTTAACACAGCTTTAATTTCACTTACGTGCCAAACTCATGGTTTACAGACCGAATATAGTTCCTTGCAGTAATTTATCCAGCCATTTATAGCCAAAAAAAAAGCATATCATGTCAAAAATTAGAGACTTATGTTCTTCAATTTGTACTGAGTCAAGTTATAGTGCCAGAGCAATATTCTCTTTATAAATCAGATGAGGAAATCAAAAGTTTAATTTATACATCTAAAGCCTTAATGATGTTGAAGTGGGCCAATATAAAGATGGGTTTGATACCTGTTGCTAAAAGGTTAGCCAAACCACACATTTTGTTGTTGCTGCTGTTGCTGATAGACTGTAAACTAAACCTAAAGGATGCTATATTTGTGTTACTGTGCAAATCTGGAGATTTTTCAGGTGAGCATTTTACTGACTATTAATCACTACAGCTTTTTATTTGAAGTACTAAGGTTATTTAGTCATATAAAATTCACTGTCACTTCCTCCCTGTCCTGCCCAACCCCCCATTTAACCCCCTACACATATCTCTACATGGCTATCCCAGCACTGCCCACTTTGGTAACATCTTTCAACATTTATCTGGGGGTGGGTTATGTTTTTACATCTGGTTTAGTTACACTTTAACAATATTACAATCTTAACCAGATATTTAATCAAACTTTTTTTGTAATTAGTATTTATTTGATGTTATTGACTTTGATAAAGTCATGTTTTGTTTTGCTTTTTCACCACAGTTACATACCCCTATTAATAATTGCTAGTTATGGCATAAAAAGTAGTCCAGACCAATATATTAAAGGTTATACAATAGCACCATACAGATTATCATCAATGATTCTAAACAATATAGAATAAAAAGAGAAATGCTTTAAAAGTATTTGGTTTGCATCTATGTGTGACACCATCTCTATGTGTCAAGTCTAAGAGGAAGGGATGGGTTCTTTTAGTTCCAAAGAAAACATCCAAGCCAAAATACAGTTTCTGGGAAACTTGTAAGAGAAAACTAAACATTGTATTTGAAAGAAAATATATAACTTTATAATAAGAATCATGAATCGAAAACTTAATCAGCTCATTTATGAAATAAAAAGCAGAAGCGGTTCTGTTATTCCTCAAAAAAAATATGGGGAAAATATGTTTTTCACGAGAAGCTACCTATACAGATTGGATTTATATCAAAGATTAAACTATTCTATGCTGGTGCCTGGCTCCTCGTCCACATTTTATTGGAAAAAACCACTTTAGATTTCTGAACTAAAATAGCTTCGATATGTTGATTAATTCGGATTGAGGAGGCCTCAATTGGGTTAATGCTTCACTTACTGCCGAAAGGATCTCTGGAAATATGAGCTGCTTGAAAATTGGGGAAAAAAATGGTAAACATGAAATATCAAAAAACTGGGAGCTATATTATCTGAAAATATTAGGAGATAAAAATGGGGAAACTAAACAGATCACTCAGTTTATAAAGAAAACAAAACTCCTGAAAGTTTAATCTGAATTTGAAGTGAACATGGTTATTTATCAGGGCCCTTATTTTGCTAATTTTACCAATTCAAGATGAGGTGAACAGTTACAGTATTCCTTTAATTGTACAACCAAAATGTTTTTACACACTTTGTTGGAGTGAGAAGGGGGAGGGTGGATTTGTATGCTCCTTTTGGACTAAACTGTGAATGGAGGTTAAATTTTGCCTCACCAGCAATTGGTTTAGTTTATAATTTATTTGTTTTGTTCCTGCTAATACTTAGTGTATTTCTCTTTTTTAAGAGATGGCTTCTTCATTGCAGGTAAAGAAAAGATTTACCCTAATAGTTGATGACACAGCATGCTCTGCACCGGTGGTATAAAGATGTAGAAAGTCCCCCTAACTGCTCATGAAAAAGATATTTTTGTACAAGGTATTTATAATGTAAAATTTTCCATTCATTATTCTGCCATGTAATTTTCTCTGTGTGTTTTCATGTACAGCACTTTAAACCGTCTACTAAAATGGACGATATAAATAAACTGTTCTTGCATTGATCATCAAGTGTAACATTTTTGCAGTAAACTGCTCAAACGTGAGGCAATTTTAACAAAAAGTATCAATGGTTTCATGCTTTTCAGAGGTAAATATAGGTAACACAGTAAGTTTTTGACTTTTATCAGATGTTTCTTTTTAGCATTCAGTCTGGTACATCTTCCCTTGATCGCAGCTCCACTTCACTGAAATGAGCTGATAATTTTGTTGACAGGGTAAGAATTTTTTGACCTTGAATTGATTTGAGAAAATATCTTTCTAGAAGGGAGGCAATAAAAAAGAAATTTCCTATCACAGTTTTGCTACTTTTGGCAACACATTTTAATATGTCTTTTGGCAATATTTATTGTCAATTGTTCATTTGAGGTAATATTATTTATGTTTATACACAACATATTTTCCTCATAATCTTAATAACTTATTGTTAAATGTGTCAACTGAAGTTAGACTAACAACTTTATTAACAGCTTGTGTCATTTATTTAATTATGGTGTATAATAATAGTGTAGTCACTTCACTGGACCCGAGTTTGATAATACGTTTAGCGCCACCTACTGGCCAGTGCTTGTACTATCAAAACAACATTTGCAAAACTTCTGTCGATTGTTAGTCACAAATTCAGACCTCAGATATAATGTTGACTGGTCCCCCATGGTATGGCACCTTACATGTTATGATAGAAAACATTTGCCGTGTTTTGATTTAGATAGACCTCATATGGTGTGTGAATTATATGCTCTGTTATTTTTCCATGTTCTTTTTTTCAGGATGGAATAGTAGATTATGGCATAAAGACCTGCATGCAGAGTGGCTAACAAAATGGATAAATATAATGCTACATCATAGTAACATAACATAGAAAGTCTGTAAATATGTAGCCAGATACCTGCAATTAATACAAGTGTTCAAATTCTGTTTAAAAGCCATCTTTCACTGATGTAAGAATACGATTAAGTTAACCTATTTCACCAGTGTTCATCTTTAATCTGATAAGGGCTTCATAATACGGACTTTGAAACAGTTGCTGGAAATTCCGAATATTTTATGAATTACTTTTTACAAAATATTAGAATTGTTATTATTGTTAGGACTTAGCTGTGAATTGAGATCAGGTTAGCTTTAGGTATGCATTGATAATTATTAGGGTTAGAATAAGAGTCAGGATTAAGGCATAGAAATAAATGGAAGTCAACGTAAAATCCTTGTATTACAATTCAAAAATACTTTATTTATCCCAAAGGTAAATTAAATAACGTGTTATTTGATTTAATTTATAACATGTGTCCCATTATAAGGATAATGGGACATAGCTTTTACATTTTACTGGGGCATAATCCTTCTAGGTAGAATTATTTTAGCTTATTCATCATGATTTGACAATATTGCCTTTATGCTTTCTTTCTTTGTTACAAAAACACTTCTAATCTGTGCAAATGCAAGGGGATCTCCTGTGAACCGCTCTAATCAGCAAACATAAAAGGTTTAGATCTGGGATCAGTTTTTTTTTCTCATATCAGCTTTGAAAAAGCTGGTCTTTTGATGATTTAAATATGCACTTTAGGTTGGTGCTGAAAGAGGAAGTTCATTTACATCACCAGCTTTCCAAGAGAAGCCTGATAAGCAGTGCATATGGCTGGTTATATTGCCAACCACAATTACTAAACCTGCTGTTCCAGCTGAGGACAAAGTCTCCCAAAGGATGATGCTGCCACCACCATGCTTCACTGTATGTGTTGTGTTATGTGGAAATATGGTTAATACATGTAAGTTTTGCTTTATTAGATCACAAAACCTTTAAAAGCCCTGCTTTGTGGAATCTTTTTTTTAGTTTGAATATCTTTCCTGGTCGACAAGGCTTCCATCTTGCCATCCTACCAAACTGGTCACACATATCTACAATACATCCACTATCATGAGCACTTCCAAGAAATTCCTACAGTACCGTAATTGTACACCTGTTGCAGCCTCTCTGATAAGTTTTCTTTATTTTTCTTTTTATATATGGTGTGTCCAGTTGCTGATAATGTTATTGTTGAGCCACATTTTATCCACTTGATGATAACTGTCTTGATCACCCATGATAAATATTACTTCCTTGGAAATTATTTTGCATTCTTTTCCTGACTGATACATTTTCACATCAAGTTTTGATACAGTAAAGGTATATACGAAAAATGGTTTCAGCTTCAGTTCAACAAAGGGATGTGTGAACTGACTTCAATTTAACATAATGATTGCAGTTGTTAACTATGATAACAGTTACATATGCAACAAAACATGCTTTGCTGTTATTTTCCCTCTATTTTATTTTTTCCATATTAAAGAGTTTCAGTTTGTCTGTTTAATTGAAATCTTTTGGTCACATTTACAATAAAAAAAACGTATTTAATGTATTTTTCGGAGGGGGGTTTAGACCTTCTATAGGCCTATTATCTTTTTAGCTATATATTCCTGTTATAACGCACCTTAGAATGTAGAAACCCATGTTAAACTCACATTTTAAAATCACAATATATAAAATCATACAAAAAAAGGAATGAAAACATGTAGAAGTTCTGCTAAAGTTTGTTTAATATATACATGAATGGGTTAAAATGGTTGCCAACTCCAGATAAAGCTGCAGGAGGGGAGCGCGTGGGTCAGAATGGGAGGACAGCCCCAGCCGGTGAACATTGGGAAGCTCATCTGATTCTCCGCAGAAGCTCTCTCTCTGGTAGCCGGTTAGCACCATGGCGAACGTTGCGGACACCAGGCTGTACGATATCCTCGGAGTTTCACCTTCTGCCTCTGAAAACGAACTAAAAAAGGTATTTTTCTCTTAAACAAAACAAAAAAACGCCAAAATAACTTGGACTAAGAGGGAATGGTGAGGTTGGTTTGTTGAAAGTGTAGTTTTGGCCTAAACAGAACAAAACCAAGTATGGGGGGTGAGCTAGTTAGTTTACTGGTTTCTAGCTAGTCTCGAAGCTTCCTAGCATGCTAGCCAGCTAAAATACTCCTCTACATCGTAATTTTAATGATGAAGAATTGCAACAATTTTAAAGAATAAAAATTTAAATTTCGATTTTATCAGTTCAACTTATATTTTATTAAGGTTATATGTCCTTAAAAAACGAAAAACAAATAATGGAACATTATGAGATGCTAGTGGCTGCCGGTTAAACCAGTCAACCAAGTGACGTTTGGTTGGCGAAAGTATTAATTTATGTATATAATTGGTTTAACTGACAGCTAACCGTAGAAAATGCTGTAAAAAAAACTTGTGTGGTGACTAATCGGGGTTCTATAAATGGTTCTTATGTGCAGCTGTAGATACTTCTCGGCCTTCTAGAAAACCTCGTGTAACTGTAGCAACCAAAACATACGCTGTGTACATCTCATTTCCACTTTGTTGGTTTAGTTACGACTTGGTTTAATACATGGATACTATAAAGCAACACAAACACTTAACATTAAAATGTATTAAAATGTCAGACTTTAAATAATCCTTTTACAGTTGCGCAGTATCAGTTTTCCATAGTCAAGACTAGCTGGTGGTCGGCAGGTTGTTTGCTATAATATTGTTTTACTCGTTTCGCCCGGTCTTTTACATGCATCAGAAATAAAAGCTTCAACTTTCACCAGTCTTGGAATGCGTCACAAATTGGCACGACTTTAGTTTAAAGTACAAACGATTAGTTTGGCTGAAGTATTCCCCCCCCTGTCCATCTCTCCTAGTTTTTAACCCTGAATGTTCCTGAATTAGATTGTGAGCTGAGGACACGACTTTTAACCTTTTAAAAACATTCTTATTTAGGACCATTGTACATCCACTCAAATGTGGAAAAACTCTAGATAAATTTGACGGTATGTTTACTTCCACTTTAAAGTATTATGCTATTTTGTGTATGGTATGACTAATAATAATTGTTCGGCACAAAAACAATTGTCAAAATCCTTTACAGTTGCAACAAATAGAAAGAGTAGTTAAACTGCTACCCCTTTTTCTCTTTATAATTCCCAGGTCTTTACAAAAACAGTTTGAAGAATTTGGCACTTAGGGAGTTATTTAATTGGAAATAATTTCCATATCTGTAGTAGAGAGCTGTAGTATCTGTGAGCTTTTATAAATGGTTAATACATTTTTGTAGTTTTAGCAGTCAACTTATGTCCGATTAGCTTGTTAGCTTTCACTATTCTCAGAATTTTACTCTGAAACAAATTCGGATAATTACATCTTTCTAGTATAGTCAACTAGAACAGTAGAAATGTAGTATGACATTAGGTTGGTATTAAGCTGAATGTCAGGATAATGAATACACCTGCAATTTAAAAAAACAAACAACAAATCACTAACAGTGATGGTTAGTTTGGTTAGGCTCATTGCAGACAAATACCCCAGATTGTGAATAGCCATTGGTTTGGGGGAACATAAAACCTATGTAAAGGAACCATGTGCTATGCTGGTAAAACGGTCCGTAGATTTGAATATGGTGGTGGCAGCTTGCGTGGAGCACCAGGACATCCTTGGGAAAGATGGGGAGAGATGTGACACTGCGGGGTCCTGTCACTATGCCCACGGTTGATCATACACCTTGGCTACTTGTCCAGAGGGATATCATTTTACTGACTGTTCAGCGTGCATGACTTTATTATTTATTTTTAGTCGCTATTTGTTAAATTCATTAGTTTAATCAAACCAATGTTTCTCAAAGTAAGTGAACATTGGTATCTGTAAGGAAAATTATAACTATAGAAGCAGGAATCTTCAAAGTTGCATTTTAATTGCATTTCAATTGTACACTTTCAGATGATCATGTTTCAATCCATGCATATTGTATTTTTTTTATTTATTTATTTATTTTTTTGGAGAAAGATTAGGCTTATGAACGGTTAATGTACTGCAGTCATTTGCTTTCAAAACTGTTGAACATTGTTTTTAGAGAACTAATCACGAATATTCTTCATTTTAACTTTGTTTCAGGCTTATCGTAAATTGGCTAAAGAGTATCATCCTGACAAGAATCCTGATGCTGGTGACAAGGTATGAGCTTCCAGAAAAAAAACGGATCAACTCAAGGTGTAGTCACAACACTGTCGGTGGCAAAGAGGTCAATTTACGATTTAACCTGGGATGTCAAATGTCACTGAAACTTTCAACATTATATAGGATCTTCAACAATAACACAGGGTTCCCATCACCATGAAAGTATTACATTTTTTTATTCCCCTCTTTGATATAGTTTCATGACATAAACGTGCATCGTTTCAAAAAGCTCTGTTTGGATCACTTTTACTTCATGAACTTTTTATTTATTCTAATCTTGCTGTGTATCTTTCGTAATTGTTCTTTGTTTTATATTTCTTGTTGCAGTTCAAAGAAATAAGTTTTGCATATGAGGTGTTGACAAACCCAGAGAAGAAGGAGCTTTATGATCGCTATGGAGAGCAGGGGCTTAGGGAGGGAGGCGGAGGAGGCCCCGGCATGGACGATATCTTCTCCCACATTTTTGGTGGAGGACTCTTTGGTTTCATGGGTGGTCGTGGCAGTCGAAGCAATGGTGGCAAGAGGAGAGGGGAGGATATGGTGCACCCTCTGAAGTATGTATTTCCCTTTTTCCAAGTAATTTAAGTGGTCCAGGTGGTTTTCTGTATTAACCGGTTGTTTTCTAAAAACTCACCCAGAGTTTCCCTTGAGGACCTGTACAATGGAAAAACTACAAAACTGCAGCTTAGTAAGAACGTATTGTGTAGCGCCTGTAACGGGTGAGTCCAGTTTTATTCTATTTTTACAAATTGGATTAAGATTTAAATCTCCAATCTCCTGGGTTTTCTTTTAAGTCAGGGGTTTTGTGATTTTTAAGATATTTATTTATTTTTTTATTATTTTTCTTCAGGATAAAAAGGTAGACAATTGACAGTAAACTCCCCTCCACTAATTTTAAATCTGGTAATATTTTTCTAAGTCCTTATTGGCAGAGTTATCTACCTCTTTTTCCATTCTCCTTATTGAGTAAAATAAGCACGATGAACTGGTTTATTAGTTGGGCTAGACGGTCAAGTGGTAAGCCTGCATTCAGCTACACAGACAGGTCCCCTGGTATTGTAGCGTAGAACTAAAAGAAGCAGATATTAATTTTTTTATTTATTTAGTTTTATGATAAAAATTCACTTATCTTACAGTTGATTTGTTTTGAACAGTCTGTAATGTCTAGAGCACTGCTGATGAAAATCCTTATTTGACTTGTAGTCAAGGGGGTAAGGCAGGAGCGGTTCAGAAATGTGTGACATGCAGAGGAAGAGGAATGAAAATCATGATCAGACAGCTGGCTCCAGGAATGGTGCAGCAAATGCAATCTGTCTGCACCGACTGCAACGGAGAGGGTAACACTTTTCATACAAGCACACATCCCAATACCAAGAAAACCAAAAATTATGTTAAATAAGAACCCAAAAGGACTTTAGGTGAGACGTATTGTTTTCTTCGTTTTTTTTTTTTTTTTCCTTAGGTGAGGTGATAAACGAGAAGGACCGCTGCAAAAAGTGTGAGGGACAGAAGGTTTCTAAGGAGACAAAACTTCTGGAGGTTCATGTGGACAAAGGTATGAAGCATGGACAGAAGATCACATTCTCTGGGGAAGCTGACCAAGCACCAGGTGTGGAACCTGGAGATATAGTTCTGGTTCTTCAAGAGAAAGACCATGAGGTAAACTAGTGCAAATTACAACTGACTCTTGTTTTTTCCAAATATTGTTTTTATTTAGGTAATTGTTGCTTTATTTGATGCAAAGATTTTTAACCATAAATCAGGTTTAAAAGCTCTGAATTTTTAAACAGGAATTCAGACGTGATGGCAATGACCTTCACATGGTCCAACGCATTGGCCTTGTTGAGGCTCTGTGCGGCTTCCAGATCACCATCACACACTTGGATGGGCGCCAGCTGCTGGTCAAATATCCACCCGGGAAAGTCATTGAGCCAGGTAAACCTTTTTTATTCATAACACTGCATATAACCCTGAACACACTGTATCTGTCAAACATGGTGGGGGCTGTATCATGCTTGGCAAAGAAGGGGGAAACTTCTCAGTTAATGGAAAGATGAGTGATGCTAAATACAGAGCAGAATTGGAAGGAAACCTGTAAAAAGAACTTAAAAGTTTTTATTTTGTTTTACATATCTAAACTTGAGTTTGGCAATATAGCTTGAAAGTCAAATTTTTTTCTGCTTACCAAATCTGATAATTTTGTTTCTCCCCTTCCTTAAGTTTCTTAATAAGAAATGAAAAATGACATGCATTATTTTCAAGAACTAGATTTTATTTTAGTAATACCATTTGAGAGGTGACCCTAATTTAAACGGCCACAAAAAAGGCAAACAAAAAAAAAATCACAATGTTTGAAGGGGGTCTAAGAAGATTTAAAAAAAAAAAAAAAATGATGAACTGAGGTCACGCTGAGCCGGAAGCCCAAGGAGTTGATTGGTAGGGAAAAAAATCCCCAAAATAAATCATCATAAACAGAAAATTCAAAGAATCGATGAACTGCCAGGCCTTAGTTCAAACCTTACCCTATAACTTTGCATGCATTGTACTTTTGTTAAATTAGAAGTGTGTATGGATATATTATTTGTAATCTTTCCTTTTATTGACTTTTCTTGTTGACAGGTTGTATTCGAGTGGTGAAAGGAGAAGGAATGCCTCAGTACAGAAATCCATTTGAAAAAGGCGATCTTTACATCAAGTTTGATGTTCAGTTCCCAGAAAGCAACTGGATCAGTCCTGACAAACTGAATGTGAGCTTCCATTTACAAATTTCTAAAAATTGATTCATAGTAAAATGTTCAGAGTTTTAATTTTTGGTATCTTTTAAGGACCTGGAGAACCTTCTTCCCGCCCGTGCTGACAATCCTGACATCGCTGCAGATGCTGAAGAAGTTGATCTCGCAGAATTTGACAGAAGTCAAGGTTCTGGCAGTGGAGGCAGGAGAGAGGCGTATAATGATAGCTCTGATGATGAAGGGGGCCATCATGGCCCGGGGGTGCAGTGTGCACACCAGTAGAAAGACTCCTACATAGACTTTCACGAAAGAAACCTTCAAGTTCCATCGTTAGCACTACTCGAAACCTGATGCACATACACACATTTCTCTTTTCATGCCTCCAGTGACAAGGTAATGCATAAAATCCTAATAAAAACAAAGTAAACTAGTCTCCCTTGTCAGTTCCATGGTTCCAATGCCTCCTCAGAGAGATGGTGATCGGGTAAAGAAAGTCTCTAGATTAAGATTGTAAATGTCTGGAATGCAAGGTAGTCTGTTTTCATCCTAAAGTTAACCCCTATCTGTAAAACAAGCCAAGTCTGAAAACTTCAAATTCTGGTGAATATTTTAAATTGGCATAATTCATTCAACGGCAACTTGTACTGCTTCTTTCTGGTGGCCGTGGCGACTAGTTTGAACCCAAAACAGATTTTAAGATATTTTAGTCATCCATTGTCATTTCAGCTAATCGGATCAGAATAGCTTCCAAAATATTTAACCAATGCCTAATTTATGATGGCTCAACCTTTGGTTGTGCTATGATATTCTGTTATTTGCTTGTGCTTTTTTTTCAGTTTCTGTTTCAAAACAATTTGAAAGCACCTGACGCATTTTTTTCCCCCCCTTTGTCTGGAATGTAAACTTCTTTATCTTGTCAGTGTGTGTATATGTGTGTTTGAAACCACAAGCCTTGCAGATTTTATTAGTGTTGATGACACACTTTGTTTGAAATGCAGTGGCTCAGTGTGTGGGAGCTGTTGTGGAATGTTCTACCTTATTATGCTGGTTGGTGTTACTGCTTTGTGGTAAACGGCAATGTGATTGGATACCAAATAAAGTGAGATGAGGATGAAAAGCCTAAATGTCCGTAGAGAATCTGATGTACTTATTTCCCTCCTCTTACTTGAACTGTATTGTAGAAAAACTGCTTGGCACACACTCGACCTTCTGTGTATATATACATATTCCTATTGTATGTTTATTAGCCAAACCAACCCTCCCTCACATGTTACATTCTCCTATCTGTAAATAAAAACAATACCAGTCAATGCGTACATTTAACGTTTGCAGGGGTGTTAATTTGGAGTTGCGTTTTCTGACACAAGCAAGCAATGTTCAACATTTAAATGTTCAAACAAAGTTTAACTGGAGCCACTCTTGGATGTTTACATGCACCTCTGTGACTCGTGTGTAACTTTGGCTTCTCGGGTTAATGTGCACAGTAAAAGGGAGTTCTAGTGAAATTTCATTATTGTTAATGCTTATGGTTGTCAAAATTATTAAAATGTTTATTAAACTACTGCATATGTGAATCTCAGTCTATTCAGTCATAACCATGGGCTTAAATAGTTCGACACAACAACAAAAAAGCTAGCATGCAGTCAAAAAGGTTGAAATGTAGTACATTGGTTCTTTGATGTTTTTTTTTTGTTTGTTTTTTTTTTTTTAAGGGGGGTTAAATTTCTTCATTTAAAATGAGTTAATCTATAGGGGAAAATACTACAAGGTGAAAACCACTGCAAACCGATGGCACTTACTACATTTATCTGCTCAAATCTTGATTAATCCCAAGACTCAAAATTATTCTGTGGGTCTATGAGACAAAGGTAGACATCTTTTTGAATTTCTGTGGTTTTTGGTGAAAACCAGCACAGTTTTCAAGAAATCCTGTCTTAATAGTCAAACTTGTTGGAAGTGTGATGGTTTGAGGATATGTGGCAGCCTGAACACCTGGTGAATCTGCTGTAACTAATGGACAATCACTGTCTGGGAATCACTTGTGGCCATAAATGATGCAGCAGAGCAATGGTCCAAAGCCCACCTCTGAATTGCTCAACAAAAGATGTAAACTTCTAAAGCCTTGAAGCTTCACAGACTAATGGCACAGGTGATTTTTTTAAGTTCAGGGAGATTTAATCATGTAGGGCCACGTTAGTTATTATCATGTTTTTCTGTAGAAAAAGCAATTAGAAAATTGCATTTTACATTCTACTTTTTGACATGCAATTTAATTAATAAAAACAGCAAATACTGAAGAATTATGTTTTTCTCAGAACTAGAAATATATCTCCATGTTCTGCAGGAAGAGTTCTATCAACAGTAGCATCGAACAAACCGTTTGTATCTCAGTTTGCTCCATCTTCTGACTCATTGGTGTGCAGGACAACAGGAGCTAGAAGTTCCTTAAATCCTGCCTTATTCCTAAAGGATACAGAAGAACAGCACTTAAAAACCAATCATTTTTGCTTTAATTCCCCCACCCCCACCCCGAAGTGTTTTCATTTACCGGTCTCGTTTTGACTGCATGATGTAGGAGCGCTCTCTCCTGAGCTGCTCTAGTCGCTCTCTAACAACAGTCTTCTGTTGGGTCTTGTCCTCCTTTAACATAATTACACGTCACATTGTAATTACTCAGAACATAACGTTATGGTAGGCATTTGATTTATATTGTTACCAGAAGTAGATCTTGTGTCAGATGCTTTAGCCTTTCTGTGTGTTTGAGGCCAAGCAGGTCCTCTTCTGCCTTTCTGCTCTGGATGATGGAGAGACGCTCCTGAACCTGAAAAAACAGACAATATTGGTGCACGTACTTGTCCGAAAGCACCCTGAGTGTCCTTATTTTCACCATTCTCACCCTAAACATTTGTCTCTCTTTGTCTCTTTGATGCCTCTGTTCAAACTTTCTTTGCATGTCCACCAGGTTGCGCATTGTTTTCTCTCTTTCCACTGCTTGGTCCCTTATTTCTTCTTTACTCTCTGTGGACTCTATCTTCTGCACAAATAAATGGAACATAAAAATATATTTATATATTTATAAAAAAGAGCAATACTGTCATTTGAATGTCTTTCCCCTGGTCCAAAAACAAAACAACTGAGTGCACAAGACCCCCACACTTAACTTTGCTTGATTGAAATCAACAATCTAGTGGGTATCACCATTTTCTTGGTGCAGCTGGTAGGAGTCATTTAAATGTGTTGTTTTATAAGTCCTGACTAAGCTGTTGAGTATAATGTGCATTTTAAATAGGACTAAGGTAACCTGGCCATACGAAAAGCCTCATGTTTGCTTTACCTGCTCCAGCCTGAATTGTGTTTGATATGTAAATTAAAATCAGTGGAACATTTCAAGAACTAACAAAGCTGAAAAACAATTCAACTAGAATCTTGTAGAATACCTGTGTCCCTTTCTATTGTGAAGAAAGTTCTGGATGGACTGAGGAGATTTCTAGCAAAAAGGAAGCAATGGCTGCAAAATACACATCAAAGTATGAGAGGAGTTTTTAAACTGATGGGACAAAAGTTGAGCCGTTTACAAAGTGACAAGACCCATATTTGTTGGAATATTTTGGCTTCAAAGAGCTTAGTGGTGGTGGTAACATACTGAGGGACCTTTTCATTCGTTCTGGTACCAGTGGGTGAGATTCTTCACAGTAAGCAGGTAGGTTTGGACAAAATTGGGTGTTTTAATTGGAAAAAATCCTTAAACTCATCACAACTGGTTCTGGGGGTTCTAGACTGGAAAAGGCAAGTCAACATTAACCTTCTGAAATGATCAGAACCAAACCTTGATCCTACTGAAAATGTATTGACTATGTGTCTAAAAGATAGAGTGGTGCAAGGAACCAAACCAAACTAAAGCCTTCGGTCAGAAGCTTGTGAGGTTATTTAATAAATTAGAATAAGTATTGAGCTAAGACTTAATTGTCAGGTTTGGAGTACATTTTGAAAAGAACCTTCAAGAACCTTCTAGATTTTTATGAACAAAAATGAAGGATTAAAAACATCAACAACATATGTCAGTAATTAAATATGGGTTTAACATAGATTATGTTGCTAAAATTCAACTTTTCAATATTATTCTAATTTATTGCATGGGTCTGTGTGTGTGGTTTATCTACAACATACCAAGAGTCATTTGACCAAATATTAACGGAGTTATGCATGTATTTGGAATTGTATTTAGAATCAGTAAATTTGTGCCCCAAAATAAAAAAAGACCTGAAGACCTTTAATGGAGGTCTGTACAATTCAGTTAGTAAATGAAGAACATAAAATATTGAATAAGTTAGATTTTTAAACCTTTCATCCCTAAAAGTGCCTCAAGTTAATTTGTGATTCGTAGCAATGATGAGAGTAGCGAACTGCAGAAGTGACAAAAAGTGATAT